>APFE031602089.1:37293-92852 GCA_000404065.3 Pinus taeda | reverse complement strand
TTTAAAAAAATAGGGTCAAGTTAAGGAAGAGCGTTAAGCTAGATAAATATACACCACTACATACTTGATCAATGTCTTCATCTATGACGATGAATGATTTTAATAAAAAATTGCTAGATCTTGAGAATAAGGTCACTAGAGATGCTGAAGAAATTAAGGAGCTCCAAGGCACAATGAGGCGTACAAAGAATCAACTCGAACAAAATCATAATGAATTTAGAGTAGAACATGCAGACCTTACAAATAAGGTTGATCGAAATCACAATGAAGCAATGGTGACATTGAATTGTATTTGGGAAAAGTTGAAAATTGCAACTGATCAACCACCTCAAAATGATGAACATCTTCTAATCCACAAAATAGTAACACGAATTTTTAAAATATGCAGCTTGCGAATCAATACCCAATTACGTAGCTCTCGAATTAATAGTTGTTCTTCACCCAAACAATTGCTACATATGAACGAAGAGCAAAACTTGAGCTTTCCAAATTTGATGGTAACGAGAAATACAATGTTGCACGGTTCAATAAAGCGGAAAAATATTTCGAGATTTATGGTATTGACAATGGCGATGAAAAGATCATGCATGTGTCCATGCAATTGGAAGGTGAAGCATATAATTGGTATATGTGGTGGAAGAAAACAAAACATGCTATCAATTGAAGGAAATTCAGGAATGGATTCTTTAAGAGGTTCCAAGGTGTCAAAGGAGAAGAGTTCTTGACATTCACCAAGCTAAAAGTTAAAACAAAAAAGAGATGTGGACGAATATACTAGAGAATGGAAAACTCTAGCCACACAAGTACCTGGGTTATCAGAGACTCGTCTTATTCAATCATACATCACGGGACTTAAACCACATCTCCAGGATGGGCTTAAGCTCCATGCCTTCAACTTTATAGAAGAATCAAGACGTAAAGCAAAAATCGCCGAAAAGAAGCTCGAAAGAATACAACTACCAAAAGTTGAAAGAGTATATTTGAGACGGAGATTTCCCCAAAATTGTAACGTGGAGATATTAATTTCCACAACCACTTGAAGGAGGAAAAACTAATCTGGAAGTGCAAAGAATAAAAGAGAGTAAGTGCAAACGTTGTGGCAAAAAAAATGAGATACTAAACATATATGTGTTAAAGGAAAAGAGACCAAAAACTTGTTTACATGTGAAGCAACCAATGATTCAGATAATGAAGATGTCATGTCCATGGGTTCATACGAGGATGCCTCTGAGGAGCATGAGTAGTCGTTAACAGCAGGCCATATTTATATTCCAACGTGTATAATGAGCAATCAGTGGACCCTATGGGAGACATTTAGGGTGATGAGTCACAAGTGATGATTCAACATGAGCAACATATGGTGGAGCATGATGTTAAAATATGTAACTGCGGTCAAATTCCACTTTGGACAATGCGCTTGATGGAGATGATAATTGCATTAAATTCCTCTTTTCGAGAGGGCCAAAATCGACCAAAAGATCACTTGAATCGGATAAGGGAAAGTGTACTTATGAAGAAAAACCCATATGTGCATATTGGTCGGCCCTAAAGCAAATTGGACACCCTTGGAAGGCTATAAATACAAGTGTCCTCTACCTCATTTGGGCATTATCATGAGACATTCTTCTATTCTCTTTCTTGGTTTTTGGCTCACACAGGTCTGAGGCATGTCTGCGGAGGATTGGGATCGCTCAAAGATGAAATTGCAGGGTTCGAAGCTCACATCTCTATTTTTAGGGTTTTGGGCCTCAGTCGTAGGCATGATACAAGAAGAACTCGACCACAACCGCAGGCTAATCGACTCATCCATGCGACTGAAGCCTTTCATTACCACGCACAACATGCCCTCCATGCGACCGACATCTAAGGTTTTTGAGTCTCAGTCACACATTGTAGTAGCTGGCTTATAGGCTCCAGGGAGCGATTAGAACCCTCATAGTCGCACACATGACTCCTTCGTGCGACCGAGACCTAAATGATGAAGTTTCAGTTGTTTGAAGATTTCGCTTAGTGACCACAGTGTTTGGCAGTTGACCACAGGTAGGGATAGTTCATTACAAGCTTCATAATTAGAATTTTGAGTATAAGCATTGTTGGGTTCATTGCATGGATATTGTGTAGTTGTTTTTGTTGGATAATTGTATGGATGAAGATATGGATCATTGTACTCTCTTCTGCTGAATTATTCGTTGACAATCTAATAAGAAGAATAATTTCAAATGGTTTTACCCATAGTAGGTTTTGCATTGGTCTACGAACAATCCTGGTGTCTCTATGTGTGAATGCTTTTCTTCTATTGTTCCTTTATGTTCTGCTGCATTTATGATGATGGTATTGTCGTTTTTGTATAGTTGCATATGCTGCTGAATAATCATGTAAATATGAATAATGTTATGATTTTATGGGGTGAACTTAATGTGTTTATGAAGAAATGGAATTATCAAAGCAAAGAACAATATAGTCCTAAGAAAAATTAGCATGGTACTAGAGTTGGGTTGAGGAAAAGTCATGGAGATCACCCATATGATGACACCATTGATGGATGCAAGACAAGATGGTGGAGACCTAAAAGAATTCTAGGGTTTGAAGAAAACCTTAGGCAATTTGTGTATTATGGTTTGATGGATATCATGAGGTTAGGGTTTGAGAGAGACCCCGGTTTATGGCAAATATTCAAGCATGGTTGATATGAAGATGCTCAAGCACTTGTGACAGATTTGATGAAGCCTTAGATAAGATATTCTCTAGTAGGCCTGGTTGTTGATAAAGTTGGTTGAAATAGTGAAGGCGACATTGTCATACGGAGAATGGACAGTGATGGCTCTTGAAGATTGGTTAAAAAAGGAGATGGTCACATCTCATTGAAGATAAGTACTTTCCAACTTATGATGCTCCTTTATATCTTTACTTTTGGCCCATGGATCTAATTATTGTTTTGATTATTACTTATGCTTCGTGCATGTATATTTGAGTATTTAGATGCTTCTAACCTCCTGATGAGTTGTGATAAGTGGATCCCTCTTGAGGATCGTGGCTACTACACAAAGAGAAGAACTAGGATTGGAAAAGTAAAGAGGCACCTAATGAAAAGGTGACAAAGTGCTACTAGCGAAGAAGGTGCACAGGTATCTAAACACTACAAGGTATATATGGTGTTTATGTTTCAGCTACAATATTGATGACAAGGTAAGCCTTAAGGTATGATGAGAATGTCTCCTTCACTAATGGTTCATGCATGTGAAAGTGATTTGGATTCATGGTTCTTATAATGGAATGGTGCACTTGGTAGTAAACAAGTATCTTACCTTTTAGACATGATGAACTTCTTGATTCTATCAAGCTACTTAATATTGATCTTTCATATAGTGGTATACTTAATGTTTGGTGAACATCTATCATTTTGAATATCTTGATCCCATAAAGAAGGCTAACACCTTGATTCTAGTAGATGGTAACTTGAGACCATTGATATTGTTTGTGGAAAGCACAGTAGCCATGATGATAGAAGTATAACAATGCGATTGATATTCAGGATCTTTTGTTGACCATGGTTATGTTTTGATGCGTTTAGTAATTATGGCATAGGGTAAAATTGAATGCCCTGACTTGATGGATTGAGTTATGTGCAAAGAAGTAATGTTGTGATGATGACTCTTGAAGTATACTCCTATTAGCTATTTGACACTAACCTTTGATGAAAGATTGATGTCATGATGTAATGGTGAATTTGCTGATGCTAACATGATATGATCATGATAAATATATGATATAGTTTGACTTTTGTTGAATTTTCTAAGTCTATCCGTTAGAAAATTAATCTGTATTATGTTGGTTTATATCTCCTACTTGTCTAAATTCAAATAAGTTAATTAATACAGTTAAATACCAAAATAAACACAATACAGTCACAACATCTACAGATCATCAACTAAAAGAAAACAAGCACACAAGTGACACCGTCATTTTTGGACCAATGCCCCAGAAAAACCCAATGTGGGAAAATCGGTGTAGCTATTCAGAGGGTTATATTATTATGCAGTCTTTTTGAGTACAATTGGGTGCCTAACCAGCTCACCCAACAGAGAAAAATACATGGCAGTAATACCTCTATATTCGGAAACAGGTATTCAGAAAACCTATCCCACGAAACCCTCTCCGGCACAACTGAAGCTCAGCGTTGGCCCTTCTGGCCTCTGCGTCAGCCCTTTGAGGCACTGCGTAGCCTCTGCGTCACTCCCTCTGCCCTTTGTGTCGATGACGTAGTCTCTCTGGGCTCTGCGTAGCTTGGACTGACCACTGCTCTGGCTCTCTCCGCTTTTGTGCTGGTCTCTTAGTATTATCCTTACCTCTTTGCCGCGTACTCATTGTCCCTCACTGTTGATTACTGATTCAACTTTTCTTAGCAACCCCACTCTAGCAAAATGAATGACTGATCACTCTGGTGTATCTCCAACTGATCCTCAAGCCTCCTCTTATACTTTTTCTGTTGAGTCTTCAACAGCCAAGATTACATCTCTAATCAACGGCTAAGATTAGATTTGGCTTGATCCATGTCATTTAGAACCTTCTAACCCAGTTTTATATTAGTACCCATTAATATTTGTATTTTCCTTAGTTTAGACTTAGGAACCCATTAAAAGTATTAATTATTTTAATATCTCCTTCACCGAGTAGAATTTCCCCAAACCATTTCTGCGTGTTGGAGATCTCATGTCCTTTAGCCTTTCCACCAATTTTCATGGCTAGAGCACATCCGATGGTAACCCAAATCAACACTCCCTCTTAGCAAGGAATGTGCTCTAGTAATACTCCACCACTGAGCATCACGCTGATCATCTGGCACCGGTACATATGTTGATGCTTGGCCTTGCTGCCCAACATCCTTTGCATTGTTGCATCCTATACTGTTGCCCATGGCTCTACCACTGCCACTGCTACATCTGTACAATAGCTCCTTTGCATCTGTGCTGCTGTTGGTCCTTCCTCCCAACACTGCATCTGCACTGCAGCCCTCTCTCATCATGCTGCATCGTGCTGGCCATAGCACTACCACTGCTACTGTTGCACTGAAACTCAGTTACTGAGACAATGGTAACTGATATACCCAACTATTGACATCCTTGTCGGGCTAGAAACCCTCCTGATGCTGAAGCATTCTCTGCCGCTATCTTGTGCTCCCTTTGCTACCTCTGCATTGCTGCAACACCTTTGTGCCTCTTGCACTACTGCAAACACCTCTGTGCCCTCTCTGCGCTGCTGCAACCCCCTTTGTGCTTCTCGCACTTCTGCAACCCTCTCTGCGCTGCCAGGGACTACTGCACTCTAACACTCTTTGCCGCTCCATCTACATCCGCTTCTACCGACATCCGCCATCCTGCTATTGTCACTTCGGGGCTCCCGTAGTCGGATATGATCCAAGAGTTTGGGTAGCTCAAGGATCTTGCCCCTCATCTCCTGTAGTCCTCCTGACTACAGCTCGATGTCTCCCCACCTCTTCTCTAGAGGTACATGAGCACTCATGACACAATCGTCATCATCCTCTACCTCCTTCTTTGCCTTCTCTGGCACTGCCTTGGAGTCAGAGTCCAGACGCCTCTCCCTTATTCTTCTTCCTCAGACACTGGGTTGCATAATGGCCCAGTTCCCCACAGTTGAAGCACTTAATCTTGGAGAGGTCCTTTTTCTTCCTCTTCCCTTGCTTTCCCGCAGATGCTAGAGCCGCATCGTCTTCTTCCTCCTTGATCCTAACCCCTTTGTCGCTACTTCCCGCCTTAATCAGTTGTCTGATCTCTTCTTGACAAAGAGCCGCCCACAGTTCTTCCCAATCTGGAAGCTTTGTCCTGCCTAGTATGCTCTGGACAAATACCTCCCAATCCTCGGAAACTGCATTCAGTGCGGTCATCATCATCAATTCCTCATCTGGCGTGGCCCCTATGGAAGTTAGTTGGTCATGGATCTCTTTCAACCGACCGAGGAAGACATCTATTTGCTCTCCCTTCTGCATCTAGTATGCCCTTAACTGATTCTCCATGAGCATCTTCCTCTGCATGAAAATATGCTGGTACAATGTCTTCAAAGTGTCCCACATCTCCTTTGCCGTCTCCTTCTTGGCAATATGTGGTACTAGATGATCCTTGACCCCGTCAAGGATGATGCACTTTGCCTTAGCCATTGCCTCGTCATACATATCATTTGCTACTGGGTCAACTGTGATAGCCAACATTCTCAAGGTGAACCCTTGATGCGATGTCTGTCTAGAATGGACATGATCTGGCCTTCCAGACCACAAAGTTGGACGCTCTGTCCAGCCTGTCCTGATCTCTCAGTCCATTCACGACCATCTCGCTGCTCTTCTATCGACTCCTCTGAGTCTCTCTACTTCCCTCCTAGAAGTCCTCTGTTCGACTCCTGCTGATTCTCTCTACTTCCCGTCTCGAAGTTCTCAGTTTGACTCCTCCTGAGTCTCTCTACTTCCCGTCTAGAAGTTCTCCTCTGGACTCCCTATGACACCTGATTTCCCTCTTGGAAATCCTTCTGCCAATGTCAAGTTGCCCCACTCCGATCGTCCATGCAACTACAACAATGATCTGGATTCATTGGATATTGTTGATTTGGGGCAGCATCAGATGTGCTCTAGCCATGAAAATTGTTGGAGAGGCTAAAGCACATGAGATCTCCAAGACCCAGAAATGGTTTGGGCTGATTCTAACTGGTTTAGGAGATATTAAAATAATTAATATTTTTAATGGAGTTCCTAAGTCTAAACTTAGGAAAAATAAAATATTAATGGGTATTAATGTAAAAATGGGTTAGAAGGTTCTAAAAGTCATGGATTTAAGCCAAATCTAATCTTAGCCATTGATTAGAGATTTAATTTCGGTCGTTGAAGGACAAACATGAAAAGTATAAGAAGAGGCTTGAGGTTCAGTGGGAGAACACACTGAGGGAGACCAATCAGTTCGATTTTTGGAGCAGTGTTAGCTGAGAAATTCGAACTAGTGGTCTGGAGAGTAGTAGGAGGTAGCAAGTACGGAACAGAGAGTCAAGAACAACACTAGAAGTCCAGCGCAGAGGTTGGAGAAGCAGACGCAGAGGCAGCAAACTGCGCAGTCACTGGAGGGCTTGCATGGGTGACGCAGAGAGGCCTAGTGCTGACGTAGAGAGGCAGAGGCTAATGCATAGGGTCTAGGAGCTACGCAGAGGTCAACCAAGCTGACGCTGAGACTAGAAGAAGTGCTGGAGAATTTTTCTCTCTATTGGGTAAGCCAGTTTCGCACCCTGTTATATTGAAGAATTGCTAAATAATAAAATCTTCCCTTTTTGCACCGGTTTTCCCACATTGGGTTTTTCCGGGGATTGTTGTCCAAAATATCTGTGTCGATGTGTTGATTCTTGTGCATGTGTTTGTTTTTGTATTATGGTGTGATATCAGCAACAAAATTTATTTTAATGTTTATTGAAGGATTTTCATAAATAACTTATTGAAAAATAAGTAGGTAAAATAAATCAGTTGTTGCAGTGATAGAATTTTCACATGTTATCATAGCGATTAATCAAAGATAGGAAGAGAAAATCAATTATGGGTCGTGACCACGATTCAAAGGCATCTACGTCAGGAGACTTGCACAGATTTTCAAAAAATTGCATAAGATGAAGTGATTTCAATTTCTCTATGTTGGCTTCTAGGCTGGAAGAAGAAGTGACTTGTGTGATTAGTTTTGCATCATCAGAGGTATGGTATATAGATAGTGGAGCCTCTTGGCATACGATGGGAATCTTGGAATGTTTCTTAGATTATCGGGAGGAGAAAATGAACTTTTAGATCACCATGGGGAACAAGGCAAAGTGTACTCCAGTAGGGAGGGGTACCCTAGTTTTTCAAATAGAATCGGGAGTGCGGTTCCGTGCTACCAATGTGTTGCATGTACCAGGATTGGGGATGAACTTACTTTCCATGTCGCAACTTCAAGGCAAAGGTTATGATGTCTTTTTCATCAAGGAGAAAGTATATGTCAAACACTCGAGCTGGAAAAAGAAAGTGTAGATCGGGATCAAAAGGAACAGGTTGTATAGACTTCAACTAGAATCACCAATGGCACTAATAGGGAGTCATGGAGACAAGGATTTGAACGAACTATGGCATAGAAGAATGGGACATTTGCACCACAGGGTTTTGAGAATTCTCAGTAGCACTGTAACAGTTGTTTTAGATCTTAGTATGGAATGAGATGATGTATGCAGAGAATATGCTCTAGGAAAGTATGCCAAAGTAGCGTTTCCTAGAAGCAAAAATAGGGCCAAGAGTGTATTAGGCTTGATACACTCAGATATCTGCAGACCTATGTCCACTATCTTAGTGGTGCGGAGTACTTCCTTACCTTCATTGATGACCAGTGAAGGAAAACTTGAATTTATTTTCTGAAAACCAAGGACGAGGTTTTCTGTCGATTTAAAGAGTTCAAGGCTCTGGTGGAGAATCTAATTGGGAAGAAAATAAATGTTTTGCGCTCAAATAATGGTGGAGAGTATGTCGATAAGAACTTCACTGATTTTTGCGCTAAGGAGGGCATTAGGAGAGAGTGGACAACTCTTTACAATTCGAAGTAGAATGGAGTAACAGAAAGGAAGAACAGGACTATTGTAGAAGCAGCTAGGGCCATGATGTATGATTAGGATATGCCAAAATTCCTATGGGTAGAAGCATGCAACACAACAGTCTATGTTCAGAACAAAACTCCTCATCAGGCATTGGGCAAGATAACTCCAGAGAAAGTTTTCATAGGGAAGATGCCTGAAGTCAGTCATTTCAGGATGTTTGGGAGTTTAGCGTATTGCCGCGTACTCGAGGAAAAGAGGAAAAAGCTGGATCAAACTGCTAAAAAATGATATATAGTGGGATATAGAGAAAATGCTAAGGCATACAGAATCTATCTTCCAGGGAGTACGAAGGTAGTGGTTAGACGAGATGTAAAGTTCATGGAGGACAGGGCTTTCAGAAAATCTCGTGAAATATCTTCCGAGGAGCAGTCAAAAGAGGAGCTGTTGGTTAAACCTCTTCAATTAACGGAAGTAAAGAATTCTTCCTCGGGCCAGGAAGATTCGTAGGAAGAGGAGGAGCTAATAGAAACACCTCCTAGTAGAGGAAGAACTAGTAGGGAACTTCGTCAGATTCTGCGAGATGCAGAGGACTTCATCGGCGCGCCAAGAAACAATAAGAGGGAGCAAAAACAACTAGATAGATATCAGGCATTAGTAGCTCAGGATGGGTAGCCTGCTAGTTTACAAGAGGCAGCTCAACATCAGGTTTGGCTAGATGCGATGGTAGAGGAGTACAACTCGATAATGGTGAACGATGTCTGGGAGGTAGTGCCAAGGCCTCAAGACAGATCAATGGTAGGTTCAAGATGGATTTACAAGATCAAATACGCTACAGACGACAGTGTTGAGAAATATAAAGCCAGGTTTGTGGCTAAGGGGTATGCTCATAAGGAAGGAATTGACTATGAAGAGACTTTCAACCCGTTAGCCAGGTATACATCTCTATTTGAACCGTGATATCTCTTACTGCATAGATGGGGTGGGAGATTCATCAGATGGATGTCAAAACAACATTTCTGAATGGTGTGATAGAAGAAGAGGTATACATTGAACAACCAGAGGGCTTTGAGACACATGAGAAGAAGTCTCATATATGCAGATTGAAAAAAGCCTTGTATGGGCTAAAACAGGCACTTAAAGTGTGGTATGGGCGAACCGATGGCTACTTGCAGAAAATGGGATTTGTCAAGAGTGACGCAGATCCAAATCTCTACTATCTGGTTATAGGGAATGAGCCTCTAATCTTAGTATTATATGTGGATGATCTCTTCTTGACAGGATCATCCAGGCTCATAGGGGACTGCAAGAAGAATCTAGCCATAGAGTTCGACATGAAGGATTTGGGACAAATGCATTATTTCCTGGGGTTGGAAGTTTGGCAGCAAAAGGGGGAGATCTTCCTTGGGCAAGGGAGATATGCTATAGAAATCCTGAAGAGATTAAGGATGGAGCACTATAAACCCATGGCTACTCCAATGATAACCAACTGGAAGAAGATTGATGCATCAGAAGACAAAAATGTTGATCCCACCTTACACAGGCAGCTCATATGGTCCCTGATGTATCTGGTCAATACCAGGCCAGACATTTGCTACGCTGTCAACACCCTCAGTCAGTTCATGGTGGAGCCAAAGAGGGCGCACTGGGCAACAACCAAATATGTTCTCAGGTATTTGCAAGGAACAGTCGAATATGGACTCTTGTACACTAGGAGTAAGGATATTAGATTGAGTGGGTTTACTGATGCAGATTGGGCAGGAAGTTCAATGGATCGGAATAGTACCTTTGGGTACTGTTTCAACATTGGATCAGGAATGACCTCCTCGTGTAGTAGGAAATAGAAATCTGTGGCTCTGAGCTCAACCAAGGCAGAATATATGGCCACAAGCACAGCTTCGTGTGAGGCCATATGACTTAGGAAACTGCTTGTGAACCTATTCAGAAGAAAGATGGAGGCGACCAGGATCATGTGTGATAATCAGAGTTGCACCAAGCTCTCTGAGAATCCAATGTTTCACGATTCGTCAAAGCATATTGATATCCGGTGTCACTTTGTCAGACACTGTGTTGAACGAGGAGCTGTATAGTTGAGCTACACTCCTACAGGAGAACCCGTGGCAGACATCCTTACCAAGGCCCTTGGAAGAACCAAGTTTGATTTTTTTAGGGAGAAGATGATGCAGGAGCATGCGACTTGGAGGAAAAATCTTCAAACTTATTCCATAAATCCAAAAAAAAAATCTACAAGCAAAGGAGTGGGGTCCTTTAGCCATCAATTTCCATGCTTTGCTAGGTTAAGATAAGGATAGAATTAAGAATAAAATCATGTTGTAATAATTGCTTATGGATAAGCGATAATATGCCTTATGGATAATTGCTTTAATCGCTTTACTGTAATTGGCATGCTTTTGTAAGAGATAAAGACTAAGATTTTTTAGAAGAAGTCGATCTTGGATACGTTGTGACTTTCGAAGAACTCTCTCTGGGCATTTGAATTGATAATTCTCTGGTAACTGGTATATGCGTGTGTGTCTGGTGGTGATTCTTTTCTTTTGAACCTTGTTAATGGTGATTCGACGTTGTTTCCCTATTAATACTTGATTTAAGCTTGCTAATGTGTTTTTCCTTATATCGGCACGCTTGTTTTCCTTGTAAGCGTTGTTGAGTTCCACAAGCGGAAATTCTGTTTTACACAGGAAATTTGTGAAACTACTTAGCTGAATGAAGTGACGGGCCTGATATTTTATTGAATCTGGTTCATACCTGTATCGGGTCCGAACCATTATCGCATCGCAAAACCACAAGTGGAGTGGAAGGGACCTTTGGAGCTGCCGAAGTCCGAAACTTCGATAGCTCGGAACCGAAACGCTATAGAGCAGGGTGTATAAGGTGTCGGGTCCGTGAAGCTGATCGCATCGCTAGATCGGAGCGAGAGGAGCCTAGCATTGGGAGCATTGGAGTTGCAGTTGCGATCTCCTATAACACTATGTGTTATCGCGTCGAAGAAAGGAACACTGGAAGGGTCGATTATATTGTCGATAGTGTTATCTGCGTCGATAGTGTAACTCTTTGGAATTTACACTATAGTGGTTTTAAAAGCGGCGATAGTGTTGTTCTGTTCCTTTGGAACAAAAGCTCGCTAACTGTGTGTTTTATGTTTAAAACACAGTTTCCTCATTTTAACGCAATGCTTGTATATTATTATAATTCCTATGGATTTATAGTCCGGAAGGAGGGAAACAGGCCTACGATATGATTTGTGCTCGATAACAAGGGTTGGGGTGATTAAAGGGAAAAACTCATGAAGCAGTTAGGCTAATAATAGATGACTGATACACTTGTTGAAACAGAAGGAGAAGTTCAGCCAGAGTTAGAAGATATAATTTTAGGTTTCAGCTGTTTGTCCATATCCCCTGCACCCAAGCCACAAGAAGATGGGGATGAAAAAGAATGCATTTCAGTAGCAGAAATGGGTATGATGTTGCAGTGCAGTAGCAACCAACAGTAGCACGATGCAACATGATGAGAAAAAGTTTGCAGTGTTGGGAAGATGGACCAACAGCAACACGGATGTAGAGGGAGCTGCAGTACAGATGTAGTAGTGGCAGTGATAAAGCCATGGGTAACAGTACAGGATGCAACAGTGCAGAGGATGTTGGGCAGGGAAGCTTAGCATCAACATTGGTACTGATGCAGTATGATCAGAATAATGATCAATTTGGAGTATTATTAGAGCACAGTGCTCGCTAAGAGGGAGTGTTGATTTGGGGTAGCATCGGATGTGCTCTAGCCATGAAAATTGGTGGAGAGGCTAAAGCACATGAAATCTCCAAAACCCAGAAATGGTTTGGGTAGATTCTAAATGGTTTGGGAGATATTAAATTAATTAATATTTTTAATGGAGTTCCTAAGTCTAAAATTAGAAAATATAAAATATTAATGGGTATTAATATAAAACTAGGTTAGAAGGTTCCAAAAGTCATGGATCAAGCCAAATGTAATCTTAGCCATTGATTAGAGATTTAATCTTGACCGTTGAAGGACCAACTAGAAAAGTATAAGAAGAGGCTTGAGGGTCAGTTGGAGAGCACACTGAGGGAGACCAGTCAGTTCGATTTCTGGAGCGAGGTTAGTTGAGAAATTCGAACTAGTGGTCTGGAAAGTAGTAGAAGGCAACAAGTACGAAACAAAGAGTTGGGAACAACACCAGAAGATCAACGCAGAGGTTGGAGAGGCAGACGCAGAGGCATCAGACTGCGCAGTCACTAGAGGGCCTGTGTGGGTGACACAGAGAGGCCCAGTATTGATGCAGAGAGGCAGAGGCTGATGTAGAGGGTCTAGGAGCTACGCAGAGGTAATCCAGGCTGACGCTGAGACTGGAAGAAGTGTTGGAGAATTTTTCTCTCTGTTGGGTAAGCCAATTGGGCACCCTGATGTACTGAAGAATTGCTGAATAATAAAATCCTCCCTTGCTGCACCGGTTTTCCCACATTGGGTTTTTCCGGGGACTGTTGTCCAAAATATTTGTTTCGATGTGTTGATTCTTGTGCATGTGTTTGTCTCTGTATTATGGTGTGATATCTGCAACATAATTTATTTTAATATTTTTTGAAGGATTTTCATAGATAACTTATTGGAAAATAAGTAGGTAAAATAAATCAGTTGTTGCAGTGATAGAATTTTCACAGCTAGAAATCCGCCTCAACAGCAACTCCCTCCACCTTGGTCTTGCCTTGTTAGGTACTGTTCTGACCATAGTACCCCACCAGCTTTGCTCCGCAAATTTCCCACAACCTCCTATGCCCCAACAACTGAAGGATTGAGCCACTTGGCTCTGCACAATCCCGATTGAATTTCAAGAAGCTGTGAAGAGATATTGTTGAACTAGACTTGGCAACTGACAATTGATTGAAGCATTGATGTTCCAATACTCGTCCGTATATATATGTTGTGTTTAGAACCCGAGGGAATTCATGATTGAGCAACTTCATAAACATTTAGTTGTCGCCGACCGCACTTCGAGATATTTGCATGGGATGAACTATTTTTGGTCTGAGACATTCTTCCTGTGATATGTGATTGCATGGATGTGTTGATGCCGTCTGAGATCATTGTTGATGAGATAAGCACATTTGGGTGCTACCATAGTATAATATCTGCCATAATGTTTTGGATGGGAAGTTTGTAGCTTTAAGCACGATCGAGGTTGAGTACGATGTTGGTAGGATGGCTAGTTGTGAGGCAGGATGAAGAAGCTCTCTGGAGAGATGTTTGAGCAGGTTTTGCATATGACAAAGATACATTGCGATGACAGAGTGGGATCTGATTGATAGAGAATCCCATATATGGCTGGGACTGAAATACCTTCATATATTGAGATAGTGTTGATGTGCAAGACAAGCTTAGGCTTGTGGCTGGCACTTCCTTGAGAGAGATGATGACTATGGTATCCTTTTTATGACATATATATTTTTTGTTCGAATATGATATTTGATTTGATGTCCTGTATGATACTATTAACAGGAGACAACTGCTATTGAAACATACTGACTATCAAATATGAGCACAACGATATGTTGCTGATCTATAGAGAGCATCACTGACGAGAACATTGAGCCAACTCTTCCCCCCTCTCTGAGATCCCAGGGTGAGGAATTGAGATAGAGGGCTCCTGGGGTTGAGGGATCTATGGGCAATAGGGTTGTAGATGTTGCTTCCCTCTCTGTTACCCATAGGGTTGGAGATGTTGCTCCCCTATCTTGGTCTTTGCAGAGTATACCCTAGTTGGCATCATACCCACAAGCTGGGCTTGTTGGGAATACCGCTCCCCGTTTGGACGACGGGTTGAGAGTGTACTTGGGGTGTACAACCCAAGCTAGGCTTGTTGGAAATACCGCTCCACGTCTAGCCGACGGGTTGAGAATGTACTTGGGGTGTACAACCCAGGTTGATTATGATGCAGGTGTTCTACCACATGACTATAGAGGGTCATTGTTGGGAAGATCGGTAGGCAATAGGATGGTTTGAGATGTTTAGTTCCCCCATGAGATTCCAGGTTGAGATATGTTCCCCGATATGGTTGCAGGTTGAGATGTGCTCCATGATGATATGCTCTCCAATGTTGTTTCAGATTGAGATAAGCTCTACGATGATTATGCAGGTCGTAGATTTAGCTCTCCACTAATGTTTCTCGGGTGGTAGCAATGGGCTCCCCGTTGGCAGAGATTCCGGGTGGTAGCAGTGGCTCCCTGTTGGATAGAGGGTAGTAGATTAAGCTCCCTTCCGATGTCAAATTCTTCTTCTTTTAGAGTCAAGAATATTCAGCATATCAGCAGGGACAATCAAGAGATAAGCAGGAATAAGCAAGAGATGAATCAAGATGAACAATGATGATATATGATGATGAGACACTTGTGATTGGATATGATTTGATGACAGGATACACATAACTTAATGCAGGTGGAATTCTCCCTAGTTGAGAGGGAGTGTTAAAATATGCAACTCGGGCGAATTCCACTTTGGATAGCTCACTTGATGGAGATAATGATTGCATTAAATTCCTCTTTTTGAGAGGACCGAAATTGACCTAAAGATCATTCGAAATGGATAAGGGAAAGTGTACTTATGAAGAAAAGCCCACATGTGCATATTTGATAAGGTCGACCCTAAATCAAATTAGGCTCTCTTGGAAGGCTATAAATACAATTTTCGTCTACCTCATTTGGGCATTATCATGAGACATCCTTCTATACTCTTTCTTATTTTTTGGCTCGCACAGGTTTGAGGCACGTCTGAGCAGGAATGGGTTTGCTCAAAGATGAAATTGCAAGGTTCGAAGCTCACATCTTTGTTTTAGGGTTTTCGGCCTCAGTCGCAGGCATGCGACAGAAAGAGCTCGACCACAGTTGCACGCTAACCGGCTCTTCCGTGCGACTAAAGCCTTTCAGTTGCATGCACAACATGCCCTCCATGCGACTGACATCTAGGGTTTCTAAGTCTTAGTCGCAGACTGCAGTCGTTGGCTTACAGGGTCCAGGGAGCGATTAGAACCTTCCTAGTTGCACACATGACTCCTTTGTGTGACTAGGACCTAAATGATGAAATTTTAGTTGTCCGAAGCTTTCGCTCAGTGATTGCAGTGTTCGACAATTGACTGCAGACAGGGATAATTCATTACAGGCTTCAGAATCCAAATTTTGAGTATAAGAATTTTTGGGTTCTTTTCATGAATATTGTGTAGTTTTTTTTGCTGGATAGTTGTATAGATGAAGATGTGGATCATTGTACTTGCTTTTGCTGAATCATTCAATGATAATATAATAAGAAGAATTTAAAGGGTTTTCCCCATTGTGGGTTTTGCCCTAGACTATGACCATTCTTGGTGTCTATGTGTGAATGCTTTTCTTCTATTGTTTCTTTATGTTTTGCTGAATTGATGATGATTATATTGTTCTTTCTGTATAGTTGCATACACTGCTGAATAATGATGTAAATATGAATAATGTTATGATGTTATGGGGTGAACTTAATGTGTTTATGAAGAAATGCAATTATCAAAACAAAAAACAATATAGCCCTAAGAAAAATTTGTTGGAAATAGTGAGGGGGGTGAACCATTATTTATTTTCAATTGTTATTATTATCAGTTGAGATTCTTTAAATTTTAAACAAAGAAATGATCTAATTATATATAGAAAAGAATTGAATACAATGTCTTATGAATTTTGCCAAGCACCAACTTGGACTTTGATGAGGCTCCAACCTCTAGGGCTTCGACCCTACCGTATCAAGGCACCAACCTTGAATTTAGGAGCACTGACTCCAAGGACACCAATCCTTTCAGTTTTGAGGCACCAACCCCAAGGGCTTCGACCCTATAGTTTTACTTTGTGAAGAAATCTTTGATTGTATTGCACTGCTCCCAAGGTCTTCTTCACTAAGCCCTGTCCTTTGTAGTCTTTGTAACAGGTCGCGGTTTGCACTACAAATTCATTTCAGGTCTGAGCTCTCCAAGATTAACTCAGTCAAAAGATTTTGTTTTCTCGCTCGGTCTTCGACTTCTTTCTTCGCTCGACCTTCGCCTTCCGCTAGACCTTCAACTTCCTCTATTTCTTCAAGTTCACTAGTTGTGAACTGTCTCACCTTCGTTATGATAGATGTCGAGCTCAATACACTTCTCGAGGTGGAGCGTTTAACTTATATAATATATATATATATAGATATATATATATATATATATATATATATATATATATTATATATTATATATATAATATATATATATATATATGAATCTCATCAATACCCAAAAGACATGTTCATTGGAGGAGAGGCCGACTTGTGTATGGGGTCACAGATTACAAATATATCATAAACTTGTCTATTTACGAACATTCGCATTATAATAGATGTTTGGCGGTCCCACACGCCCATGTCACTGCTTAAATCCTGCAATCGCAACTTCATGAAAATCCCGCAATCTCAACATTCAATATCACTGATATAACATTGCCGATGCCCCTATTTCCGACGAAGCGGATGCGATATTATACTAAACTATTTTTGATATCTCCATCGGGTCCACAACTCTATCGCAATTGGCGTTTCGTTGGGTCATGAACTCTATCGCAATCCCACAACTCTATTGCAATTGGCAGTTTGACATCCCTTTGAAACTTGCAATTACTGTGAATGCGATATTACATTAAGTTATGTTATAATGGTGCTGTGGGTCCACAATACCATCGCAATCAGCAGATTTGACATGATATTCCTTTTAAGACTTGCGGTACATGACTTCCAACGAGGCAGACACGATATTATATTAAGGTGTATTATAATGGTGCATCGGGTCCGCAATATTATCGCAATTGGCAGATTTGAGTGTAACATTCTTTATGACTTGCAATACGTAAATTTCGAGAAGAAGATGCGATATTACATTAGGGCGGTCCGCATATTAAATCGCAATTGCAGTTTCTGTGTGACATTCCTCTAAGACTTGCGATGCGAAGGTTCCGGTATAGCGGATGCAATATTGATTAGGGTGTGTTATAATGGGACCATCGAGTCTGCAACTTATATCGCAATTGAGGATTTCAGTGTAACAAGGCTTCAAGACTCATGATGCAGTGGATGCGATATTTCAATAGAGGTGTATTGTAACATAACCGTCGGGTCTGCAATGCTCCTCCGATTTCGTTGTTTTCTTCCTTTAGCGCTCACTCTTGGGTATATGCGATAGACTCTGATAAACTGCTTCTCTCGCTTTTGATATGCATTGTTCTTGATTTCCAATGGCTTCCCTGATGGCTTTCCTCCTTGGCTTCTTGCTCTTGTTACTTCACTGATCTACTCTGCTTCTCCTTGGCTTCACATCATGATTTAGTATTCCAGAATATTGCCATATTGACATCAATGGAAATCTATATCAACAAAATTAACACATGAGTCAGTTGAGGAGGACAATATGCACAGTATGCATGATGAACCCCTTATGGAGAGGTAGTTGGAGGGTCATGTTGAGCCCATGATAGAGGAGGATGAGAAGTCATCTTTTGTACCAACCATTGATGAGGAGAATGTAGGTATACCCTGTGTGATGCAAGAGTCACCCTTGCTGGAGATTCCTTTGTTAGTCCCAATTGACACATTGGTGGAGACAGTTGAGCATACACCTGTAGGGCCATCTGTAGATGAGGTGGCAGGAGACACAAAGATACCCACCATTGATGAAGTGCTGAGAGGCACATCCACCGTTGATGAGGTGCCAGGAGACACAAAGATACCTATAGTTGGGCTCGAGTTTACTAATGTTAGCCACCCACAACAGTTCCATCAGTTCCAGGCCAACCTTCTAGCATTGAGAAAGAAGGCCACGACACTCCGAGAGACCATTGTGTAGCAGAACGAGGAGTTGGATGCCATGAGAGCAGCTTGTGCCAAGTTAGCAGCCATGTTGACTCGCATTGGGGAACAGTTGGATTCCCTAATGCTATAGCTAGAGGAGTACAAATTGGAGCGTCAGAGCAACCCTCTTCAGGCATACATAGGTGGGAATGATAACACTGTTAGGTTACCTTTGCACATTGGAGAGAGAGAGGTAGAGTAACCTAGTTAGATCTCATGTGTTCACTAGGACGGTGAGATGAGATGACATAAGTTGTGCAGGGCACAACATTCGCATATTGGGGTTGTTGCGTATATTGGTATACGTGCATTCAATCCTTCCCTTGGGGCTGGATGGTGAGAGATATTGAGTTGGTATTGCACAAACAACCGATAGAGTGGTAGAGTGGAGGAGCATGGAGTTCCTTGTCAGACAAGGGAGATGGTGGTACATCCATCTTTGGGTCTACCCATTGATGAGGTGTGACTAGATGTAGTGGCAACCAACAAAGCTGTAGCATTTTTAGGCAACATCCCTCTCGAGGAGTACATAGACAAGGTTTGTAGCACAACTTGCCCACTTTTGCCCATTATAGGGATAAGGGTTTATTTCTTGGACAATTCCTGTTGGGGAACCAAAAAATGCAGCATGAGTTGAGCATGGACCAACGACAACATAGTAGACTTGTTCCATACATAGGTGTCCATGCATTCAATTCTTTTGACTATAGATTAGCGAGAGATCATGAGTTGGTATCCTACTAATGGAGCGATAGTTTTTTTCAGGGACATATTGCAGTAGAAGCCCTTAGGAGTGAAGGATACTACATGTTTCAGTTGGCAATTGGATGTAGGTCGTCAACTCATTAGCATTCCAACAAAACATCAACATGGTGGGATTGACCTTGGTTTATGCTAGGGATTGGATTGGAGAGAGGTGATGAGTTGGTATTCTACTAGTGGAGTAACATCTATGGTCAGAGATAGAGCATAGTTAGAGCCATGGGACTTGGTCGATGGTCAACCATGGTGGCATTAGGATCTAGGTGGTTCTACTGGTAGTAGGTTGAGTCAAAGATGGGCTTGGGATCTAGGTATTGAGGGATCCAATCATGTTTTGATTGCTTGGAATCATGATGTGGCCTAGTGTTTCATATGGGATCCTGGTATTAGTTTGTAGATGCCTCTACAGTGGATAGGTGCCTATTGCCTGAGGGCAAGCAATCTTGGGGGGGGAGGATTTTCCATGTCCCTATTTTTAGTTTCCTCTATAGTACAACCAGGGTGGATTTCCAGGGCACAGGATGGCCAGGTCAAGCGAGCAAGATTATGTCATCATGGGTCTCAAAGGAGTTTTGAGGGATTTGTATGGGATTCGATGACATTCACTTGGTATATACCATCATCTGCATAGTTTGCCTTTTGTTCCATTGCATTCTGACAACTTTCAAAAAAATAAGTTATTGATGGGTCTGCATTAATTAATTAATTACACTTGAGGTGGTATTCCGGGAGGGATATTTGATGGAATACCGTAGTGTAATAGCTTGTTGGAACTAGAACGAGAATATCTACAGGATAAGATGCTTAGAAGTGACTTCCAGTTGCTAGAGAGAGTATGGTGGGCGGTTGACCATTTTACTAGATTAAAAATGACTTTAATTAGTCATTTAATTAAAAAGGGAAAATTATTAATTGGAGGAAAAAGGCCAAAAATTACTTCAGTGAAATGAAATAAAAATTAAAAAATCACTTAAGATAAATTCAATGGAGGAGCTTTAAGAATAATAATAAAATAATAAAATAAGATGCTTCTAGAGGCTTGGAGATCTATCTATTGAGTCTTTAAAAGGAGGAGGAGGAGATCATTTTGGGACATCCTTGAGTTGAACATTTTTTTTGTAGAGAGGTTTGGAGAACCGGGAGTTCCCAACTTCAGCAGTAGCCCTAGGTTGAAAACCTTCGGGTGATATTTAGTGAGAGTGGATGAGTGCCCATTTGTTTCCTTGGTGAATTCATCCAGAATTCACAGTTTGTACTCAACATATCAGTTGTTGGAGGCCCAATTTTAGCTTGTAGCAAATACTTGTGGGAGGCCATTCTCTCAACCATTTCCAGTGTTTGCATGTATTATCTATATTAATAAAATAACGTTGAGTTTGTTGCATGTGTATCTTGTCTATTCTTCAGTTGCAGTTTACATTTTTAGTTTTTGCCATTAAATTTGTGGCTCAATTTGTGCAAATGGTTTAAGGAATTAATGACTTAAATTTCTGAAGCAATTTTTCGGCGATATTATGTGGAACATTACAGTGGTATCACAACTGAGTTGGAGATTGTATTTTCCAGTTTTTCCGTTAAATTGATGGGTGAATTAGTTGCAAATTGTTATTTAAATTAACGACATAATTTTTTAGAAGCAATTTCTTTTCTACACTATACTGCTAGGAATAGTGGATGTGGTCCTAGGTATTAATGGCTACAAACCCAAGCACTTACTCTACCAACCATCAAAAGCAATTTATAAAGTTTAGATGGGAGGGGTAGAAATACAAGTTATATAGTTTTCAACACCCTCAAAATCAAATTGTATCATCCTACCAAATGATGACGCTGATTTGAAAAGGAGCACCAACATATGTAGTGCAGTGCCATCAAATGGAATTGTTGGCTTCCAAATTGGCTAGCGAAGAGCCACTTGAAGTTCAAGAACTACCACCTGAAGTTCAAGAAATGATTCAAAAACACAAGAACGTATTCCAAGATCTTCCTATGAAGATACCTCCTGAAAGAGAAATCAAGCACATAATCGAAATCAATTCAGGGTCAAACCCCGTCAACATAAAGTCGTATAGATATCCACATCATCAAAAATTGAAATCGAAAGATTAGTCCATGATCTTTTGGAGTGTGGAATCATCACAAAAGTTAGAAGCCCTTACGCTGCTCTGGTGGTTCTAGTCCAAAAGAAGGATGGATCATTTAGATTATGTGTAGATTACAGAGGGTTGAACAAGATAACGATAAAGAACAACATGACTATAACGACAAATGATTTGTTATGTGATTTTGCCGAAGTTATTCTCGCAAACAAGATTATGGATCACAGAAGTCTGAATTCCTTGATAAAGAACAAGTTTCCGATCACTTTTATAGACAAAATGCTAGATGAACTTCATGGAGCTAAGTACTTTTCAAAATTGGGCTTGAGATTTGAATACTACCAAATCAAAATAAGATTAGAGGACATAGCGGAGACTGCCTTTCGAACACATGACTATAATTCCAAGTTTAAGGTAATGACTTTAGGATTATCCAGTGCTCCAACAACCTTCCTGGCTACCATGAATGTGGTATTTCGTTTGTTGTTGCTTAGATTGTACAGACACCACGACAACTGCTCAGGGTGGGAGCTGTCACTCTAATCCTTGCCTATTCCATTCTAGTTGTCTCCCAACAACAGGGTATGGGGAGTAGTCCCTATGAAAATGAGGTGAAGGAAAACAAGCTGGGAACCAACTTGTTTGGGAGACACGGATGAGTGGCCTATTACTTGGTTAAATTTAGCAAGATTAATGATTAAGTTAGATTTTAAGTAGAAGACCAGTGCCTTATGGAATCACAATTCTTGCTTAATGTAAATAAATGCCAAGTAACCGGATGGACACCCATTGCTTGATATGATAGACTAACCTATATGGGATGCAAGTCATAAGAGCTAGGTGTGATGCAAGAATGTTGGTAAATTTGAGATTAAATGCCTATTCTAAGTTGAACCTCTCCCTTATCTGTTTAGAGAAACAATCTTCAAATTAGTTCGTGGGATGGAAGCCAATGGGAAGTAGGCAAAGGCTTGCTTAACGATACCTCCCCCCGTGTTCCAACTACCCAGTGCCTCCAGCGCTGCAGAAACTGCAAGGTCACTGTGTTAGCCTCTAAGAAGGCTTGAAACCCTCAAGCTAATTGGAAAAAGGGTTGCTATAGGAGTCTATCAACCTAGCTTATGCTAGGAGGTAAGTTTTTAGTGCAAGCTAGATCCTAGAATGCTCATGCAAAGATGATGAATGAAATTACTTGAATTAAGATTGTTCAAGTGTTCAAGTACTCAAATTATGATTACTCCTTATGGCAACAATACTTAACAACAATTAGAGAAAAATATTAATACATGGCAAGTGGTTAAGGATACGAGTGCCAATGAATCAATCCATAAGATATTTGGAATAACTTATCGAATTTTATAATTAGCCAATGATTACATGATGCCAATAAAATTTACTCGAAATGTTCTTATCACAATGCCTATTAGATTCCAAGTGTCAAAGCAACTTAACCAACCACAAGATCAAAAATTTAGAGCTTAAATGTATGATTTCTTTAAGTGTATAATTCAGAAATCCTTGTAACTTGGAGCAAGACAAGCAAGTGTTAGATCTCAAATATCCAAATCAATAGTAATATTTTAGAAAATTCCAGCGCTTATTAGACTTATGACAACAACAAGAAAATCACTATAGATCATGGAATTTACCAAATATATGAAACAATTTTTTTTTTCCTCCCCCGAATGATTAGCAGATGTAAATTTATGAATTTAGCCGACTTTAAAATGGAGTATTTGGTGATATGTCAGATCTGAAGTAACTTATTACAACAATAAACAAATCATCAGATCAACAAGTTAATGATGCTACAACAAATGCCCAATATGTCCAAAACTAGGAAAAAATTATCAAAATTGAAAAAATCAAGATCATGAAATATTTAGAAAATATCAGATCTGAAATACTTGTTACATCAGTGAGGAAATCAGAAAACCAGTGAGCTATTAGTGCTTGAACAAATGCCAAAAAATGCCTAGAACTTGGATTTTTTTTCCAAAACTGAAAATTTTAAATTTTGAGCCTTTTAGGTGAATTATTAAGAAAAATTTTAGGTTTGATATATTCAGTTATGTAGTAAAATTGCAGCAAGCAAAAAATTAGATCTAGGCTAGATAACCTATTGTAGCTCCTAGAGACAACGCCTAGGTTGAAGAGAGACCAGTGCCTAGGACATCTTGATGAGCGCTTTAAAGATTTGCTGATATTTTCTATTACACTTAGTATTTAACATATTTGAGGTGAAATTGATTCAAAACCTTCCTTAAGAGGAGAAGTACAAAGTCAGATGCAAACTATAACTCACAATAGCATTAATATTTGACTCTAGCGACCAACATTACATGAACATGTTGTTTTATCAGTCAATTGTAGTCACTCTTTTCAAAACCAGCCAGCTCGGAACCGACTCGGCCGAGTTGGTCCGAGCCAAGCCCTCAAACTTTGACGCGGCCTAGGAAACGATTCAGCCAGCCGGGTTAATACCGAGCCAACATTAACTTAGCCGGGTTAGAAACAACGACCCATTCCTCTACCATTTCTTGTTCAATCATAATTTTCTTACCAACCATCAGTATAATTTACTCTGTAAAACAAAAATCAGTTACAACTAGTTACTCATAATTTCTTCCAAATCTTGTAAATCATTTCCAAAGCAAATAAATTGGCCTATTAAATCCAGTTGTGCTATTTGGCACATGCATATTGCATACTGATCATTTCCATTGACCTGAAAGTTGAAACCAATCTTGTCAGGCAGAATATCCCTGAAAGCATCTGGCTTGAAAATAATTTCACGGAAATTTTCTACCGCAACCTCGGACACAAGGCGTTTTTTTTCATAGGATTTCCAAGGTTGTGGTTCTAGCAACAAAATGCCACCTGGCCTCAATATTTGCCATATCTTTGCAAACAGACAAATCAAACCTTCATCACCCCAATTAAGGTGGACCCATTTGGTGACACTTAAGCACAATACTGTTACCTGTATCATATGCTGCATCCAATACAGATGGGAATTTATGAATGAAATTTTCAGTTCTAAAATGCACCCTTCAAGTAGATCAGGATCTTTGAACTTTCCTTCTCCATCATCTGAAGTTGGAACTAGAACCCTTGAACAATTGACTCACTTCATCCCTTAAAGATCTATTGTCTGCATCCCCCAATTCATTCGTTGTATGTTCGATTCTTTAGATGACTATTCCTCCCTTTCTGTAACTATGAATTCATTTGATCTAGCTTCATCTCTATAACTTTGTTAGACTGCTCCATCCTGTCTGACTCTGTATCCTCTAGCTTATTTACTTTGTTTCTTTCTTCAGCAAACCGTTTAATTGTTTCACCATTTTCCTCAAAATTAGAAAATCATTAAAATTATGTTTTTTTTTTTATAAAAAAAATATTTAATGTATTTTTTACAACGACCAAGTCATTGAAATCGAGCCAACTGAGTCGATACCAAGTCGGAATCTGAGTCAGAGTTGACCCTCGGCTGAGTCGGAGTTTTAAAACATTGGTTTTAGTATATTGGATAGAAGAATTGAGGAAAGAAAACCAACGCACAAGGCTTAAACTAAGAATCCAGTGCATCGAAGTTCAACATGAAGTGAATGAGAAAAACATTTAAATGAAGTGATAAGATACATGGAGTGCATTTTTAAGGATAACTATTCATATCAATTATAGGCATCTTTAATCAACATCAGATCTAGATGAATCCATAAATCCATGAAAACATATATAGCAGCGATTATTACATGTAATCTGAGAAGAAGAGTGAGAATATATGGAATAGACACAAGAAAGAATACATGCTACACATTCATATGAGCCAGAATCGCCAAAAAATTTCATTAGTCTTCCACAGAGTGTACATTTCATTGACAACTTGCAGAGCTTCTCGAGGGTTCAGATAGCAAACCAAGAGGCCCAAGACCTTGTAGATTACTTGCCCAAATTTGTCAAAATTTCACCAATGTACTTGGCACTTGAAAACACAAGATTTGAGCCAAAATCGCTGCAAAACAAATTGTTAGAGATAAAATGCCAATCCTTTGAAGAAGCCCTTGTTTGCAATGAGATCTAGCCCTTGTAGGGGTTATGGCCTTCTTGATGCTTGCAAAATATATTCCAAACACTATAGGTTGGGTAAGGGCTAGGGCCTTCATAAAATGGGTTTTTTCCCCAATTTGAAAATAAACATTCTGGAAAAATAATCTTAAAACCCTAAATTTCAAAACCCCAAACCCCCAAATATATACAAAAATACTAAAAATCCCCAAAACCCAAGTTTTAAAAAATAATTTACAAGTTAGATGTACAAAATTATGTACAAGATTTATAAATGTACAATGGTTTTGAAAATTTTGAAATTTTGAGAAGATAATTTTGTGGAGTTTTTTCTTTGATGAATGGCTAAAAACGTTTTAGAAACCCCCAATGTATACTATAGCCTTAGCGAAGTTTTAATCCACCATATAAATATTTGGAATCCAAGCAACAATGATTCTTGCCCAAGTTTGTGAACTTGGAGATCAAGGACTGAAGTACCTGCAAGCACTATATATTTATCTCAAAAATAATTTGTTAGATCACATGGGGAATCAAACCACCTAAGATTAGCCCAAAACTATCAATAACATGATTTTATCTCCATCTAATGAAAAAACAGATCTTACCAATATTCAACACAACATAGAGATGCTTGTATTTAGCACATACCACAAATCAATAAGCAATAACACCTTGAATTGCACTCCAAAGTCTTTATTATGATAGAAAAAATAGTTTCCAACAGGACAATAGTTTACAAAGAGGCTTCAACAACAATTTTCTAGCCAGAGATCAAAATGTTGGGGACTCAAATGACTCTAATTTATAGATTTATCCTCCAAGTGGAAAAATAATAGCTAATTTCTTTGATCCTTGTCAAAATAATCTTGGCCGTTGATAAACGCTTCAAGATCTTTTAATCTTGGCCATTGATTTTCTATATTTGAGGAATTTTTGAATTTATCATTTAATTCCATTTTTATTAGCTCAACATTAATTATTTTGAGCTATTTTCCTAAAAAATTTGACTTTGAGTTAACCACCAAAGTCCAAGGGTTCAAAGTTTCTTGAAATATACAATATTCCATTGGTAGAGGATCTTTAAAAATTGGTTCTTTTAGGACCCACAATTTTTTCCACTTGGAGAATTATTTTTGGTATAAGACAATTTAATTTTGGTTCTATTAATTAATTTTCTAGTTTAGGATTTAATTTTATTTTGCCAGAAAAATTAATTAATTTACACATGAGGGGATTTAATTATTTTCCACCCTTTAATATATAAGATTTTACATTTACAACCCTCAAAGCGGTAAAACACATTGGCTTAGACCTTCAAGACACAACCTGTCTGTGACACAATATGATCTAGTAGACCAAGTGATTTGTAATAAAATAATTAAGATAACTAGCTTAAATTATTTCCAAATCACTTTTACATTAGACTCGACTAAAAACATTAGGATTCACCTAAGATTTCAACCATAAATTTCACCCTAGCTTTGGAGTTTAAGATGGAGGGAAAAAACTCTTTTGATTAGCCATGTCTAGAAACAAAGGTAATCAACAAGGTTCAAAAGCCTCCTAGGATGGAATTCGTCATCAAAATTATAGGTTCACCTAGGTTGTTACATTACTCAAGGTCTTATTAAGATCATTTACATCATAAAACTTGCAGAATGGGTTGAAACTTGACCGTGACACATTGATTGATGATGGGTGATCCAATCTTGTCGAAAAACTTGGTACTTCTGCTTCCTTGGAACTTTGATAATTTGGGTGCAACAAGTGGTCATCCTTAAACTACCACTGGTTGAGACCTCAAGTTCTTACACCTTATACCTTCATTTCAGAGAGTTCATTTAGCCTATTACTATCATGCATTTTGTTATTTTTGTATTATAGCTTTTTTCTTGGACTTGTATATACCCCCTTCGGATTAAGGGGGGGGAGGGGATGTTGGACACTTAATCCGCTAAGGGTTGGTGTGGAATGTGAGCAGTCACTGGAGTCCGAGAGACCACTTGGTATGTGAAGACCAAGGGTCAGAAGGAAATGTATAAATGTATATTTTCTTGAATTGAACTGCAATTAATGATTTATCCTATTTGCTGTCCACATTCCATATGTGTTTAACTTGCTAAAAGGTGCGAATAATTAACCAAGTAAGAAAACACCTCAAGGCGTACTCACTTGTTGATTGAGTCTCAACATCCTAGGTTTGTTACATAACTTTATTCATCATGCTAATTGTAACCACTCAATCTAGCAGGCGTCCTTGGAGGGGTTCTAGAGGGACTACTACTAGACCACATGGAAATGATGGGACAATGACCCACTGTCAACTTAATCAATCTCCACTGCTCTTTATGGACTTTCACCAATGGGAGGAGCTAAGTTGCACGAAACGGGGAAATTGGTACGTGTTTCCGAAACGGGAAGCGATACAAAACGTGACCTCCCCAAATTTTGGAAACGGGGAAATGCAAATATATATATATATATATATATATATATATATATATATAGACATTTAAGAAATATGTGCAATCATAAAGCATATATGATACATTATAATTTATTACATTATGATAAAATTGTCAATTTTCAATGCATAAACTATAAGTCTCTAAATTTACATCACATTTACTCATGAATGATCACAAAATGAAAATAGAAATATCCAAAATCAGCCACGAGAAATTTCTAATTTCTTGTCTCGTGTTTGATTGGGAGTCTCCTCCTACATAGTCGAACGACCTTATTGATTAAATACAAGTTTCATACCCTAGTACCCTACATGCTCTTCATTATTGGGAGTCTCCCCTGCATAGAGGACTTGGTTCTTTTGATTAAATACAAGTTCCATACCCTAGTACATGATAAAATCCAATGGAAACATTGCAATCCCCCTAATCCTGAAATCCTGAAAATCAGATAAGTGTGCTGGATTTTGAGTGAGATCTAAAATTCTACTTTCTCGATATGAAATCCAATGAGGGCGAAACCACTCTCAAACATCCTGAGTCATTTCATGGTAATGTTAAAAATTTAAGTAAAAGGATGAAAATGAAAAATAAAGGAGAATATCACTTTTACTTTAAGAATTTAACATCACCATGAACTGCATATCAACACTAGGGCAAAAGTTCACTTTTATAACTTTAGACGGGCATCTAGAAGCAACTAGAAGTCACTAGGATAACCTAAAAATAAATTAGAAAACAAACTAAATTTAACAAAAAAAAAAAACACAACTAAAACGCTGAAACGTGAGTCGTATGGCCCTGAAACGCGTTTCAGGCCGTACTGGCCACGTTTCAGTTTTGTGAAACGTCGCAGTACGGCCTGAAACACGTTTTAGGGCCGTACCAAACGCGTTTCAGCATTTCGTACTCGTTTCCCTACGAAAACGCTCCCTTGCCCTACGTTTCCTGCAACATAGGGGAGTAGTCTTGATATTAAGGAAAATACTAGAATGTTGGGGTCAATAACAATGTAAAATGTGGTTTCCAAAGGCCATTCAAAGGAGAGGCTCAAATAATGGCTTGCTTGCTTTAAAAGCAAGAGAAGGGCTTTCCAAGAAAGGCTTATTGATAGGAGGCCTAGACCTAGGTGAAATGGTATTCAACATAAGGAGTGTATCTAGATGAAGGATTCATAGAAATGGGAGATGACCTCTCTTAGGGTAATATAAAATGATGACTTGTAATGGTTTGGGACCACAAGAGAGACACCTAGGGGATCCAAGCAAGGCCTAGGCTTAGGATGATCATCCAGCCATGTGACTAGGCCAAACAACGATGAGAAGAAGGGTCAGTTGAAGATGAACTTCCTTTGAGTTTTTTGAGTGAGAAATGACCCTTTGGGAGCTATTGACCAAAGCAACCTGGGACGAAAATGGTGTTGGAGCTGGGGTTAGGGTTTCTCCAAATTCAATTGTGGGAATAGCTTGAAATTTTGAGGAGACCAGGGGACACCCCAGCGCAACTATGGACCAACTTGCTCCTGATTTGAACTAGCCCAATGCATTTCGCACTAGGCCCTAGGAGGCTATTAGGGTTAGGGCAGAAAAATAAGGAAAAGGTGAAAGAAAAGTAGTTTTAGGGTTGACCATCAAAGATCTAGGACCAGTGCTAAGCTATTGGGTAGATAGGAGTCAAAATGATCACTATTTGGGGACTTTTCTCTTCAAGGAGGCCTAAAGAAGCAACTTCACTAATGCAGCTACATGACAACTTTAGAATTTTATACTTCAACATGCAAGGTTTGATGGAGTTTCAAGGTAAAAGGTGAACAACCTACCCATAGGAAAATTCATTCATCTAGCCAAGATGAATAACATATGCAACGAACCAAGATTATAAGTGTTTTATAAAATCGCTTTAATTTTCAGGGCACAAGTAAAATCATGACATAACATTCCATACATTAGACATGAAACATTATGAAATTTACATGAAAAAGAGAAATTACATGACTAAGTGAGCATATCCATCCATAAAATTGCCAAATACAAGCACCAAGAGAGATAGCGAAAGTATTCCACACATCAAAATGCATTTTATCATTCAGATCATTCCACAATTTGTAGGTCCGAAATCTTTAGAAAAATATATCCCAAATCCAAGTGATGATGATTGATACAAAGAGGCACGACAAAAATTGCTACCTAAGTCTGGGAAATGTGGGGTTCCCATTTCGCTCACGCCGTGGCTAATTATATTTATTTATATGAGCCTTAGGGGTTCGAATTATGTCTAACTGGCGAAATAATGCACCTAAATTAAAATAATGTGCAAATAACACTGCACTTTGGTGACAAGCCCACCAAATAGCTCCAAAATAATTAGCCTCTGAAGAGGGCCGAAATGATAGAATAATAGGTAGTAGGGCCACTGGAAGGCCAATTGAAGTCCCTCATGTGCCATAATGAATTGGAGGGCTCCAATAACAATGATGAATGGGGTGGCCCAATCTCCAAGCAAATGACTTGTTGTGGTCCCAAGTGGCTGTGGCGGCGCAAAGGATGTCGTCATGGGTCTCCAACTGAATTGAACAAGCCTGTGCTCCATTTGCAAGCCCTCCCTTGTCTCCCTAATTGAGACAACCTCATTTGGGCCTTGATCAATTGCCAAGTGTGTGGTGCAAGTGTGTAGCCGGCTGGGCAATATGGTCCAAGTGCATCGTCTGTTGAAAGTTTGATGCAATATGCTTAGGAAGGTTCTTCCTCTCAAGCCGCAGACACTAGAAAGTACAACGCAGTAGATTAGGGGCTTCTTCCTTGGTTTTGGGATCAATTTAGATAGCTATTGATACAAGGTTGTTGTAGGGTGCATTGGGGAGAAGCCTCAAACCCTAGATCAATGCTGGATGTCTAGAAGTAGAAATCAAAAGAGCTGACCATTGGGAGGAGGATACTCCATGTTTAGAGCACTAGTTTTAGGCTATTGGTGTGCCCTAACTTGTTGATGCACAGAAGTCATTAGATCTTAATCTTTATTGTACTCTCTGTCTCTCTGCTGAACATTTGATATCAATAAAAGAAGAATTGATAAAGTGTTTTCCCCATCTTGGGGTTTTTCCTTGTGTTGTGCCAATTTCTGTGTTGTGTTGTCTTGGCTTGTCTTCTACATTAATGTTGAATGTTCTTTCATCAGTTACTGTTATAAGTCAATGACTGATATGATTGCTAATATGCTAATGGAATAAAGAATATGCTCATGAAGTAACTGACCTAAGCAAAAAACATGTTAAAATTAACAGAAAATTCCCAAGAAGGTTGGACATCACACTTGGAAGTGAAAACTCTTCAAACCCTAGCCCTTAGGGCCAGATTCTTGAGAAAAAAACGGTTTCCTTGAGGGCTTGAGGATTGCCTTGCAAAAATGAATGAAAGAATTCCCAAAACCCCAAATATATACAAAAATTTTTAAAACGCCAAAACCCCAAGTGATACAAAATCAAATGAATGGCTAGAATATTTTACAAATATTTACAAATGTACAATATTCACAAAATAAAATTATTAGATCATTAGCAAATTAATTATTTTTAGCCCAGGATCAAATAATTATTTTGAGAATTTTTTAAATAAATTTCATGGGTGAATAATTTCAAAAAATATAACTAGCCAAAACCCTCCTGCAAAATAATTCGTCACAATGAAAGCCTGAAGCTTAAACAAGTTCGACCCTTTCTCAAAGTCTGTGAACTTGGAGCCTAAGGGCTAGAGTACCTGTAAATCTCTATTCAATCTTAAAATAAACTATTAGATCATATAGTGAATCAGATCACCTAAGATAACTCATACCAATAGAATGTTCTTATTACCGACAAATGAAATAACAATGAAATATGCAACACAATATAGGATAAACACATAACTAGCACATACCACAAATCAACAGATAGAAGAACATGATGAATTGAACCTCAAAGTCTTTATATTATGAGAAAAATGTTTCTAGCAGAGCAAAAGCCCAGTACATGCGTTACAAAATCACCTCATCCAAAGATGGGAAATAGAAGCTAAATGGCTTCTTTATATAGAGAAAACCCCTCCATGTGAAAAATAATGGCTAGTTGGCTTGATCTTTGTCAAAATAATCTCAACTATCGAAAATAACTTGTTCACCTTTTAATTTCCATTTCCACTGTCGAATTTTTATTTTTGAGGAAAATTTCGAATTTCACTTAAAACCATTTTTAATTAATCCAAAAATTAATATTTTGGATTAATTTCCTCAAAATTTTAATGACTTAACCACCAAGGTCCACAGGCTCAAATTTTCTCAAAATATCCATTTTTCCCTTGGTAAAGGACCTCCAAAATTTGACTTCTTTTTTACTGACGAATTTTTGATTATTTTCCACTTGGAGATAAATTAATTTCTCTATAATTATTTTTTTAACTCAAAATTAATTAATTTTTCGGGTTAGGAATCTTATTTAATTTTGCTAGAAAGATTAATTAATTGACTCTAGAGGGAATTGAATTATTTTTCCACCCTCAAATATTTTAGCCATGGTGTTTGATTGCGATGGACCATGCACTAAAATATTTTTACATCAAAATATTACAATTATTTCAACCCTTAGAAGGAGAAATACACATTTAGATTAGGCCCTCAAGACATTAACCAATTCCGGATCACAATATGATCTAATATGATATCATGTGTGCTTATAATAAAATAATTCAGCCATGGCGTTTTGATTACGAGGGATCATACACCAAAATTAATCCTAAACACACTTTTGCAAGAGACTCGATAAACACTAGGAATCAACTAAGACCTTGTCAACGAATTCCATCCTAGCTTTGGGGTTATAATTGAAAGAAAAACTGTGCCGATTAGGCGTGTTCACCAACAAACATAATTCGGGGAGGTTAAAAAACTTCCTAGGATGAAATCCTTCACCAAAACCAAAGGCTTACCTAAGTGTTTTTACATAATTAAATGGTCATACTAGCATCATTTACTATAAACCCTGAAGGAATTGAGTTTACAATGATATATTCATGCTGACTTATGACTTTGATGTTTGAAAAAACTTCTCGGCTTCCTTGTCCACTACTTTCTCGGACTATTGACAAAATTGTGGTCAATACACTGAGTTCTCATAACAAAGATGTATGACAATATGACAATGACCTCGATGCATGACAATGACTTATGAAAATGATTTATATACTTGAGATAGAGATCTATGTTATCTATAGTGACTTGGACGAAGCCTCATCAACAGTCTTGAAAATGCCTTGATTTATGAGGATCATGTATGATCTCAGGTTGGCCCCTTGAAGGTAAGCATTGATGAATATTTAATAAAAGAAGAAGAAATGATTTATGGGTTTTCCCCCTTGTGTGGTTTTGCCTTGGTTTTCAATCTGGTGTCTCTACTATGTATGTTTTTCTTTTGTTGTTCCTTACTATTCCACTACATTGTTGATGTCATTGTTCTTTCTACATAATTGCTAATGATGATATTATGTTATAGGGTGAATGTAATATGAAAATGTTGAAGAAGTTTTAAAATACAATTATCTTTAGCAGAGAACAACCTAGCCCTATGGAGAAGAACCTGGATTATTAATAGAGTCATGACTAGTACCACTGTCGAGCTATGATATTCCAACCTATTTTGTATCTATTATATTTAGTATTTTCTAGTGGCATTCCTTCGTATCTATGTGTTGTCGTTGCTACAACACCCTCCAAAATTTTGGTCTGCACCAAATCTCAGAGCCTACCTTGGTCTTGTATAGTGTCGTCAGAAACATTGAAATCCATTCCATGTGTTTTTCTAATTGTTTTTGTCCCTTTTGTGAGAAAGACAAATTGTTGTCTTTCGCATGTTAGCTGTCACACAATGTACATAAGCTGGTTTTGGTGGTTTCAAGGGGTTATATTTGTGTGAATGAGTTGATATAACCATGTAAACAGCTGTCACAATCATTCCCAAAGTTTTAAGCACTGTCGCAGTAGTGTCGTCACGATCATCGTAAAGTGTATCTTTAGGGTCGCACTTGTCGTAAAGTCGTTGCAAAGTTCTTGCTCTGAAGAAAGTATGTTGTTTATGTGTCCTGGATGATATATGTTGTTGTGTCGTCAAGTTTTCTAAGTGTGTTATCATAGTCAAGTCATATCACTGTTCACATCAGTTCACTGACCCCACGCTTAGCCAAATTTCAAAAAATTTCCCAGCAACTTAGCTTCATCTGGCCTTCCCCAACTGTGCATTGTGCAGTTCCAACCTTCTCCCTTGACACTGCGCAATGTGCAGTTCCTGCCTCCCAAGACTACGCACTACGTAGTTCTAGTGCTCAAGGTCGGACCTTGGCCCCTAAAATTGCGCAATCTAGCCCTCTAGCTTGGCCTTAACTACGCATTGCGTAGTCTCTGAGCTCAAGCTTAGCCCTTGAGCTCTTGAGCTACGCAATTGCGGAGTCACCCAACCTCCTTTGCCTTCAAGAACTGCACAATAGGCTAAACCAGTGCCCATCCCCTCAACCTGTCGCATTGACTTCCTAGACTGTGCAGTTTCCTTCCTCATTCTAGCCTGAACTACGCATTGCGCAGTGTCAAGGCTCAAGCTTCACCCTTGGTTGCTTGAGTTGTGCAATAGCGTTATCACTGAGCCTCTCATTCAGTTTATAACCTGGTTCTGGATCTGTCAGTGGATCAACATGTACCATCCTAGACTAGGGGTTTATCAGACCAATGTCATCTCGTCATGAGTGAATTGCAGATGCAGGTACTCTGTCATACCATGACAGGATGATGAAGAAGGAGGAGAAGAGAAACATGCTGAAAGACACCTGTGTAGTTGATTTTGCAAGCTGATCAATCAAGTGAAAACAAAGGGACACCATTTTGTGACCACAACTCAAGACTTGATACCATTGAAGACTCCTTACCTCTAAGCCATAATGAGGTGGATAGAAGGGCATCTGCAAGAAGATATATACCAAGGAGCAACAACAGTGGCTTGACATTGCCATGTCATCAAGCAATCTATGTTAGCAGTGTCATGTCATGAGTTGTCATATGCCACATCATTATTGTGGATCATGTAAATTCTTATTCAAAATGTATTGTAAAGTGGAAGTCTAAGGGACACATTCAGAATATGAAGAGTCATGTAAAGTCGAAATGTCATAGGAAGTCAAAGACTCATGAGGGTAGTCAAAGAGTCACAAGGAAGGTGAAGCATCATCTCATTGGTCATATATACACCCTCATTGTATGAGCAAAGAACTTTTTCCCTTGGCTTCTCCCACAAGGCATTAGAGAGATAAGCTAATTCTTTTGGGGAATAAGGAGTGGCTCCAACACTCCATTATTGGAGCTAGTGGTGTTCATTGTATACACGTGTCTTGAAACTTTTATTTAATATCAAAAGCCTCACAACCAACACGTTCTTTATGCATGGATTATGAATATTTGTAAGACTATTCTATGGATGTTTGTAATCCATGTTTGCTTTTATTTGTGCTAATGTAGTTGAACTATTTTGGTTATTTTAGTACTCATCATATTGAAAATGTGCTATAATAGTTATTATTGCTGTCACATCCTTATGGACTCTTAAGCTAGATATTAGACAAATCCTTCTTGGTTGCGTGTGTCTCTACTAGGGTGCTACTATTACCTCTCTTAGAGGCTCACTTTCTTTCCTCCCTCCGCAGTAGAAGAGCCTTAACACACTTACAACCGAACACACACTAGGCACATTCACTTGCTTTTCGAAGGCACATTTGCATTCCTCTCTCTTGCTGACAATTAGAGCCAAGGAAAATCTTTAAGAAACTGACAATCGAGCCATATCCCGGATGAGGCTTTTATTCCAAATGGGTCTAATTGGGACCACATACCGGGGAGACCTCTTGAATGTCGGTGTGTCCATAACCATCAACATTTCTGGCGCTTGGAGGGCAACCAAATTTTTATAGATAATAACCTCACCCACCTAAATCCTAGTTCTTCTAGTCAAGGCAACAATATTCCTGGCACCTCCCCTGCTCATATTCCAAAAGTTGGTGATTCTTCTTAGCCTAGTATTGGACAAACTTGTGAAATTTCTTACGACCAGATACGAGCCATTCGCCTTGTTGTCGCACATAAGGTCTAGGCATCGCGACGACGACTCAAATCGGGGGCTGTCACACTGATCTCCAATTACTTCATTTGAGTTCTCTCCCAATAACAGACTAAGGGGGTAGACCCTATGGAAATGGAAAGAGGAAAGACTAGTTGGGAACCAACCAACCTAGGAGACACAACTAAGCAACCAATACTTGTTTTAGATTATGCAAGACTTTAAGGATTCAAAATGATTTGAGGAAAGTGATACCAGTGCCTTGTGGAGTCAACTATCTTGTGGAGGAAATAAGGTTCAGGTAAGGGATGGGAAACTATTGCTAAATGACTTGACTGTCCTATATGCAAATTTAAAACTTGAAGTTATGTGAAATGTAGGGACTTGGTTAATTTTAGTTAAATGAGGGCCTAAAATTATTTTTGAAATATGTCTTAAATGTTACTTAACTTAAGCCTCAGAAATGTGGTGATCTAAATGCGAAAGTAGGTACTTATACCAGCACTGCAAAATGTAAAATCTACACAAATAATTACTGAAATGCACAATGGACTAAAATTAAAACGTTGGAAATAAAACGCTTTTAAATTCAACAATTCATTTGTATGAAATACTCAATCAAGATCGTTAGATGCATAAGTAAAACTAGATTAGCCCTACTTGCATAAGCATGTAAAAACAAATGAACTTCAGAAATTAAACTAAATGTTTTAAGCTCAAGTCATATTAATGAAATATCAATCTAGTAATCTGCTCTTAAATCAAATGTTAAAACCAACAATATATTTTAAAACAACAATATTGTAATCATGCAATATTGAGAAATTTCTATGTATAACAGCATAAAATTTTAAATGACGAACAGATAACTACAATCCAGAAAATTTATGAGTTTAATTATTTCTGATCTATTGACGTAGTTGATGTAAAAAACTCAGAAATAAACTATTGAACAACAATGAAACAATTTTCAGAAATTTATTTGCAAAAGTTACTGAAGCTAACTTCTATTCTTGCAATTATATAGCAGTTAAAATGTAAATTAAAATTGCTGCTAAATTCAAAAGTTTTTTGAGTTTAATTTTTTATGATCTATTGATGTATTTGATCTAAAAAAACTTATAAATAAACTACTGAACAATAGCAAAACAATTTTCAGAAATTTGTTTGCAAAAGTTAATGAAGCTAACTTTTATTTCTGCAATTATACAACAGTAAAAAAATGTAAATTAAATTTGCTTCTAAACTCCAACTAATTGCAAATCTATGGCCGTATTAGCCTTGCTTTCAAAATGAAATGACGAATCGTTAGAGGGTGTGCACCAATCATCCCTTTGGGGATTCAAGACACTTGGAGATATGCTGCGCGAATCACTGGAGATATACCAATTCCAAATGCCAAACTCAAAAAAAATTCGGAAATTTTAGGGAAAATTTTGGAAAAATTTAGTGAGAAAATTATGGTGAAGAAGGGTGCAAAGATGAGAGGCTTGGGGGTCGAATGATAGAGGCCGAGAATGAGGCTGGAGATGGCTAGTGCTGGGCCCCAAGGCCCTAAAAAAAATTTGGCCACGATCCTTCTGAAATTTCTCCTCAACCTACAAACAAAATGTAGATGCCCTATAGGGTTCAGAACTCTCTTCGAAATCTGCAAAAATCACCTGCAATTTTTAGATTTTTCCTGCACAAACAAAAGATAGAAAACCCCAAAGCATGTATATATAAAAATATGAAATACCCAGAACCCCAATGAATAAGAAATTTGTTATTTACAAATCTACAATAATAATTCTACAAATTTAGCATATCTGCAGATCAAAACCCTCTATTAGCCAAATTTAAACAAATTTGCACAAATTTATAAATAAACTTGAAATTTTTAAAGAGGCACAATTGCAAGTAAAAATATTTTTTAAATGACTTTAGAAATTAAAAACAGTGGGCTCCTTAGATTTTGTAAACTGAGAGTCAGTTGGTCCGGCTGAGGACTTCCCTAAACGCCCAAATCCTGAATGATAACTTTTGCACACTTAACTCTGATTGTTAGATTAATAGAGATTTAAAAATGATCATATAATCATCAAGAAATAGAGATACCTATTACTTCTATCAAATCAAAATGATATTGTAAAAACCCAGAAATCTGTGCAAGATACCTGTACACAGATCAATCCTCAAAGGCTATTAACTAGCAAATGCAAATAAAAGAAGCAAAGTATTAAGAACAATATCACCACATAAATCTAAAAGAGGAATGCCACGGTTTGAAACCCCAAAGTCTTTGTGTTTTATTAACCAGAAAAAAGTTACAAGAGCTTTCTTAGAGCAAGTACACGATTGAAAAGTTGGATCCAAATAATGGAGAAAGACTTCTAATTTATAGAAAAATTATCAAACGACTAGTTGGCTTGATCCTGTCAAAGAAATCTCAATCATTGATGAAGATCAAATGATCTTTTAATCATCACTGTTGAAATATAGTTACTTTTTGAGGAAATTTAAATTTCACTTTTAATTAACTCAAAAATGATTATTTTGAGTTAATTGCCGCAAAAGGTCGACTTTGACTTAACTACTATGGCCTAAGGGTTCAAAATACCTTGAAGTTTTCAATATTCCCTTTGCCGAGGACCTGCAAAACTTAAAAGCTTTAAAACCCACGAATTATAAATGTTGGAGAATTTAATGTTTTCCTGGGACCTAAATTAATTAAATTTCTTGCTTTAGCATTTTAATTTATTTTAACCAGAAATTTAAATTAATTGACTTATGAGGGAATTATTAATTTTTCCAGCCTTCTAATATTTAGCCATGGTGTTTAATTAAGAGGGACCATGCACTAAATATTTTTGACATGAAATATTACATTTCTAACATATGAGGGGGAACACTTGTTCGTTATAGACCCTCAACATTTACCCATTTTTGCGACACAAAATATGATCTAATAGGCTAAGTGACTTGTAATAAAATAATCTAACCAAATAGTTAGAATTATTCCCAAATAAATTTTACAGAAACTCGATAAATAACACTAGGTCTCATTTAAAATCTTGACGACCAAATCCACCCTAGCTTTGGGGTGAGGCTAGATGGGAAAACTCTGCCGATCATCCATGTTTAGAAACGCATATGAATCAGTGAGACTAAAAAGCTCTTAAGTTAGAAATCATCATCAGAAAAATAAATTTACCTAGGTTGTTACATACATTTGTCTTACTAGGATCATTTACATTACAAAATGCAGAATGGGTTTACAAAAGTCTAGTGTACATATAGCTAATGATGATGAATCTATGGATCATCTGAGTGCTCGGACATGATGGAAATCCATGTGCAAAAAATTGTATAGCCATGGGGTAGTTGACATGGAGTGGTCAACATGCTCTATCACCCGTATGTTTGTGAGAGCTATTGGATTGATACCCGGATTACATAATCTTCCATATTTTCCAAAGAAAAACCCAACCACCCCCACTGGGATAATCGTTTCAACAGTTGAAGATTTTGTTCTCGCCACCCTTTAAGAGTTAACAGACTTTGAAGAGAATGCAAAAAATCCAAAGCAACCTCCATCTTTCAACGGTGGTGACGGTGATAATGTGGTACTCTCGGACGATACTTTTCACGGGTTAGGCGGTTGAGAAGAAGAATACGACCCATCAAATTTTGATAAAGAGGAGGAAAATAGTGACGAAGATATGGTAGATCAAGATCTGCACTGGATGACTCAGAGCCCACTCGCATTGTTGGGTGTTTTACAGAAGATGCCGAGGCATGCAGAGAAGTTGTTGACAAAGTATGAACCTGACAAATCAATGAAAGCGGAGGACCATATTGAAAATTTCTACCTGCATCTGCAAACGCTAGAGGTATGTCATGATGATGTTGCATGTAGACTTTTCTTGTGTACCTTAGATGGCAGAGCAACTGTATGGTATCACAGCCTTCCTCCGAACTCAATTCAGAATTGGAAGGGTTTTAAGACACTGTTTCTTGAGAAATTTGCTGATGATAAAATCCCCATCATGCTTTTAAGAGAGCTGGGCAGTTTTAAGATGGAGCAGAAAGAGAAAGTGAATGACTTCATTTGTAGGTTTAATCGTATTTTGAATAGATTTTCGTCAGACACAAAACCTCATGACTCCATCACCATTGATTATTACACATTTACTTACCAACGAGCATTGCTTAGTTCGTGAAAAGAACTGCGAAGCCAATATTAGCTGAAAATTACGAAGAAGCAATCACAGTTGAAAAGGACTTGCGCACGATTGGAATCATCGTAGATGATGAACCAACAAAGGACTCCAAAGACACAAGTAAAAGGTCTCAGGCCTCCCCAAGTAAGGCCAAGGAGAAAAACAAGTGATGTTGAGAGCTTGACTCGTGCCATCAAGTCTTTGTCCAATGAATTGGCAGAGTTAAAACAAAGGTCAAGCGAGACCACCGTGAGTAACAACCCTCCTAAATTCAGCGTTCTGAGAAGGGTTGCCAACTCTGGTAGTAGCAACAACCAACCGACCAAGTTTGCACAAAGCTAGAATGTTGTGTTGAATGTTGAGACTATGGGCGTGGATCAATATTGTCTGTTCCATCAAGAGTATCATTTAGAGAAAACATACACGCAATGGAACCACAACATGAATGCTCTTGTTGTGCATTTTATTGATACAATACTTTTAGATGACCATACTAAGTCGACGAAAGAGAAGTAAGAGGATGCTGCTGTCGAAGAAACTGCGAATGTCAGACACACAATGAGTGCACTCAATTGTGTTTTCGTAGCTGAGAAGAGGAGTGCCGAAGAACAGCCACTGAGTGAGGCCCCAACTCAACAACATAACACTTTATACAACTTGAGAAGCCAAGGGCCTACCTCCGCACAAGAGTTGACGAAGCATAAATTGAAAGAACATTTGTTGAGGAAGATCACACTGCCTGTCAACTCATCCCAAAACACTCAGAGCAAGTCTGAATATGCGACTACAACGAAAAGTACTTCTACGAACATCAAAAGTAAGTCCATCATTCCGGAAGTAGTAGATAAAGCTACTCCGTCGGACACTTCGACAATGTCTTTTGCACTGGAGTACAACATAGTTGATTAGATGAATAAAGCTCGCATGAATATTTCACTCTTCGAATTGACAAAGATCGCAAGACAATGGGAATTGCTTTTCCGCGCACTCGAGCAGTCTGCCTTAGGTAACGGTGCTTCTTCACAGAAAGGATCTGGTAAGTCCTTTGGTTCCCTCGAATCTATACTTAATGCTTTAACGTCAGATGAAAACACACTCTTCCCTCCATTTTTGTTAGCATTCAAAATTTTTAATTGTAATGTGCACAATTGCTTAGTTGATTCTGGTGCATCTATAAACGCAATGCCTTTATCCGTAGCAAAGAAAATCAATGCAAAATGGGATAAAACAAATGCACAAATCATTCAACTGGACAAGACTCTTGTCCATGCGATTGGTGAACTCAGAAATGTGCTTATTCGCTTATGATCTAACCAACAAGTTCACCAATGTATAGATATAGTAATTGTGGACATCCGGAAGAATATGGTGAATTGTTGAGCAGAGACTGGTCCAACAAGTTACAAGGGTATTGTGCTACGGACTGGTCACATTTGTGGCTTCCGTATAAGGGTAGGAACAATTAGATCCAGGTGAACTGAGAGCCATACATGGGACACACGGTTACTCCCTTCGAAGGCAAAAATGAGCTAGTTGCTTTATTTTTGGAAGTTGCTTTCTTGACACTGATCTTGGATGCTATCTTTCTTAGCCATCCCCTGTCCAACCTGACACATAGTTGGAACTCCTTCCTAGTCCAACTGGCGAAAATGACATTTGTACAGTGAGTAGTATTAGTAATAATAGTACTAGTGTAGTACATAGTCCTTGTACATACAATGTTTGGACATATTTTGATTGTTCTAAGACGCAGGAGGACTCGTTAATTTTTCAATGGGCGATATTGTTTTTTGCTATGATAATTGCATTTCATCATTAGTACATTAAGTTCACCCCATATCACCATTACATTATTCAGATCTACACCATTATACATCAACATATGCAATTATATAGAAAGAACAACATCACCATCATCATCAATGCAGCGAAACAAAAAGGAACAGTAGAAGAAAAGCATGTACACACATAGAGACACCAGGATTGGTCCAAGAGTAGGGCAAAACCCACTATGAGGAAAACCCTTGCAAATCTTTTTCTACATAGATCGTCATCAAATGATGCAGCAAAAGAGAGTACAATGATCCATAACTTTGTCTATGCAGCAAAATAATAATGATATCCATGAAACATATTTAATCATGCTAGGAATCAAAACCCTCATACTAATGGCTGTAATGCGCTGTCACAAACTGATGTCAACCGCTGTATACTGTTGTCACTGTGGAGAGCACCGTTGAGCACTACTGTCACTATTAATGAGCCCAATACATATGTTTGTAGCGGATACTAACAAACTAGATCTATAAATATATAGATCTGTATAATAGTAGAGAGAAACCCAGATCTACCAGATCACTGAAGTCAACTGAACTCAAGTCGCTTTCATCAACACTGTCTGTGTGCGACCAAAACTCCCTGGTCGCTCTCTCAAATACTGTGTGAGGCCGATTGTGACTTCTTGGTCGCTCTCAAGAAGACTTTGCTCATGTGATTAGGGTGCAACGCACCTAAAAGCCTTGGTTGGTCCCTTGAAGTTACTGTTCATGTGTTCGAGACAACCTGGTCGCTCTTAGGACCACTCTGTGCAAGTAACCGGGGAACGATACCTCTAGATCTGCCTCTGAGGCCCAAGTCGCTCCCATAAGCTTCTGTGCTAACGTTTATGGGTCTCTAGTCACTCTTATAGGCTTGTGTGCCAGCGTCCAGGGACTAAAATGCCCAGTTCTGTGCTAGCGTCCGAGATCCAGAAAACACTAACCCAAAGCAAACCTTTCGCCTATGATTTTGGACCCTTGTGCAAACTCCTTCCATTGAACATGTGCGAACCAAGACAAAAGAGAATGGATGATTTGTCCAAATGACCTTGAGGTCTCTTCTATTTATAGGCTTTCCTAAGGGTCCACTTGGGGTTCAGGTTGACCCAAGCAGTTATTCATGTGGTTAGGGCCGACCAATTCCCTAATACATGTATGAATAAAATAACTCATAACTCAACTTTCGCTTGACCAAATTGGTGATCTTTTGGTCGATTTTGGTCCTCTTGAAAAGAGGAATCTAATGCAATCAATATCTCGGTCATTTAAGCTGTCCAAGGTGGAATTTTACTGCATTTGCAAAAATTAACACTCTGGAGCTGGTTGTGTTTTAATAGACCTGTAACAGAGGAAACATCTGATCTCTAGCTGCTTGGAATTTGAGTGCACAAATAACACCACAAAATATGAAACACTCATCTTGGGTTTGCAAAGAGCCATTGATTTCAATGGTGCAGTACAATAGGTCATATGATAGTATACATTGTTTCACCTCATCTTAAAGGTTATCAACAAGAGGTATGGCATTTGATTTCTCATTTCCAAGCTTTCAATATTATTTCTATTCCTAGAATGTGCGAAAATTTCTAACACGAAATTCTACTGCAGTAACTGATTTATTTCTCCTACTTATTTTCCACAGTAAGTTATTTACAAAACCTTTCAGTAAACATCAAAATAAATTCTACTGCAGTTGTCACATAATAGCATAAAGAAAAGAACAGTGAAATACATGCACAAGAATCAATCACATCAACACAGTTATTTTTGGACAATAGTCCCCAGATATACCCAATGCGGGAAAATCGGTGCAGGAGATGAGGGTTTATTTATTATTCTTCAGCAACAATCTCTTTACAAGGAATGATTTTGCAAAACTTAGAGAAACCTCTGAGAAAACACTTGAGATAATTTTTCTCCTCACTTTGGGGAAATTCTAACACCCCAGACCCTTCAGCCTTCACTACATCACCTGTGCGTCATCTCTGCGTGAGGACTGCATGAGGACTGTGTTAGCCCCTCCTCAGTATCTGACTGATGTTGTTGCCCTCCTCTTGCTTCACCCTGCAACTCTCCCTCTAAAATCGAACTCTTACTCCTTGAGAATTGATTTCCCTCGGGTAATTGAGTATTTGCCCGTTGTATCTCCAAATGACTCTCAAGTCTTCCTTTATACTTTTTCTGTTGGGATATCAACGCCCATGATCTAATCTCTAATCAACGACTAAGATTAAATTAGACTTGATCCTCGTCTCTTAGAAGCTTCTCACTCATATTTTAATTAATACCCATTAATATTTTAATTTTCATAGGAACCCCATTAAAAATATTAATTATTTTAATAAAATACAATCCAGGTGGAATTTCACCAAACGATTTATGGGTCTTGGAGATCTCATGTGTTTTGGCCCCTCAAAATTTCGGAGCTAGAACACATCTGATGCTACCCAAAGAAATCAGCATTCCCTCTTAGCGAGGAATGTGTTCTAGCAATACTTCCTAGTAGAAGTATCACACTGATCTGCGACATTGGTCCTTTGCGCCACAGTTGCTCTGCCTGTTGCCCTCCATCCATTGCGTTGTTGCAGCCTGTACTGCTGCCCATGACACTGCCACTGTCGCTGCTATATCTGTATTGCAGCTCCCTCTCAATATGCTGTATCATGCTGCCCATAGCACTGCCACTGCTAACTGTTGCACTGCAACTCCCTGCACTATCCACTTCTGCTACTGAAATGGATTCTCAATCATCCCCATCTTCTCCCTAAAATAAACAAACTTTGTTCTTCCTAGAGCATTAGGGAGAATGTCTGCTAGATGTTCTCCTGTCGGAGTGTACCGTAACTGTACTGCTCCTCTCTGGACACTGTCTTTGATAAAGTGACACCTAATGTCAATGTGCTTCGATGAATCATGAAAAAATGGACTCTCAGAGAGCTTGATGCAACTCTGGTTATCGCACAAAATATTGGTCGCTTCCATCCTTCTCCTGAATAGATTCACTAGCAACTTCTTAAGACATATGGCTTCACACAATACTGTGCTAGCTGCCATATATTCAGCTTTAGTTGAGCTTAGAGCTACGAATTTCTGTTTCCTACTACACTAGGAGGTCAATCCTGATCCAATTTGGAAACAATACCCAGTTGTACTTTTCCGATCTACTGAACTTCCAACCCAATCTGTGTCAGTGAAACCACTTAGCTTGATGTCATTGCATTGGGCGTACATTAATCCATACTCGACTGTTCCTCGTATATACTTGAGAACATGCTTTGTTGTTGTCGAGTGTGCCCTCTTTGGTTCCACCATGAACTGACTGAGGGTGTTGACAATGTAACAGATGTCTGGCCTGGTATTGACCAGATACATCAGGGACCCTATGAGCTGCCTGTACAAGGTGGGATCGACTTCTTTATCTGCAGAGGCATCAATCTTCTTCTAGTTGGTAATCATTGGAGTAGCCATAGGTCTACAATCTTGCATTCTGAACCTTTTCAAAATTTCTATAGCTTATCTCCCTTGTCCAAGGAAAATTTGATCCTTCTGCTGCTAAACTTCCAACCCCAGAAAATAATGCATCCGTCCCAAATCCTTCATGTCAAACACTGTAGCTAGGTTTTCCTTGCAATCTTTGACGAGCCTGAATGAACCTGTTAGAAAAAGGTCATTCACATATAACACTAGAATTAGAGGCTCATTCTCTACAATTAGATAGTAGAGGTTGGGATCTGCATCACTCTTGACGAATCCCATTTTCTGCAAGTAACCATCAATTCGATTGAACCATGCTCTAGGCGCTTGTTTAAGCCCATACAAGGCTTTCTTCAACCTGCATACATGAGTTTTCTTCTCATGTGTTTCAAAACTCTCTGGTTGTTCAATGTATACTTCTTCTTCTATCACCCCATTCAAGAACGTAGTCTTGATGTCCATCTGGTGAATCTCCCACCCCATCTATGCTGCAAGGGATATTATTGATCTAATAGAAGTATACCTGGCTACTGGGGTGAAGGTTTCTTCATAGTCTATCCCTTTCTTTTCAGCATACCCCTTAGAAACGAACGTGGCTTTGTATTTTTCCACATTGCTATCTATAACATATTTGACCTTGTAGATCCATCTCGAACCTACAACTGATCTATCCTGAGGCCTAGGTACCACTTCCCAGACATCATTGACCATTATGGAATTGTATTCCTCCACCATAGCATCTACCCATACTTGATGCTGAATGGCCTCTTGAAAACTAGAGGGTTCTCCAACCCGAGCCACCAAGGCTTGGTAGCTATCTGGTTGTCTATTCTCCCTTTTCTCATTCTTAGGAGCTTCAATGAAATCCTCTACATCCCGTAGTATCTGTCGAAGTTCCTGACTCGTTCTTCCACTGGAAGTGGGTAGATGTATTTGCTCCTCTTCTTGAGACTCCACCCGCTGTGATACCTCTGGATTCTTGTCTTTTGGAGAAATACTGTTGCTGGTTTCTGTTGGTCGAAGTGGCAGGACCTATGGATCATCCTTTGACTTCCCTTCGGAAGGCATTTCTCGGGATTTCCTAAAAGCTCTGTTCTCCATGAACTTTACATCTCATTGTACTACAATCTTCCTATTTCCCGGAAGATAGATTCTATATGCCTTAGCATTCTCTCTATATCCCACGAGATATCCTTTTTCAACGGTTTGATCCAACTTCTTCCTCATTTCTTCGGGTATATGGCAGTATGCCAAACTCCTAAATATTCTGAAATGACTCGGCTTAGGCTTCTTGCCTGTCAAGGCACTCTCCAGAGTAATCTTACCTAATGCCCTACGAGGAGTCCTATTTTGGACATATACTGTTGTGTTGCATGCTTTTGCCCATAGAGATTTGGGCATATCTTGATCATACAACATTGCACTTGTTGCTTCAACAATAGTCTTGTTCTTCCTCTCTACTACTCCATTTTGCTCCGGATTATATGGAGTTGTCCATTCTCTTTTGATGCCTTCCCTGTCACATTCTCAACCAAACTTTTAAACTCTTTGAATTGATCAAAAACCTCATCCTTAGTTTTTAGGAAGTAGATCCAAGTCTTCTTGGAATGGTCGTCAATGAAGGTGACGAAGTATTCGGCACCATTAAGAGCTTTTGTGGACATGGGTTCACAGATATCTGAGTGTATCAATCACAGAACACTCTTTTCCCTACTGTTACTTCTGGAGTAAGCCGCTTTGGCTTACTTGCCTAGTACGCAACCTCTGCATACATCGTCTCGTTTGGTACTTAATTTTGGAACTCTTGTGACAGTTCTTCTGAGAATTATTAGAGCCCCATGGTGTAAGTGCCCCATCCTCTTGTGCCATAGTTCATTCAAATCTTTTACCCCACTGTTGCCTAGCAGTTCCATTGGAGATTCTAGCTGTAACTTATACAGTTTGTTACTTCTGACTCCAATTTGGGTCTTCTTCTTCCAACTCGGATGTTTGACATATACTTTTTCCCCAATGAAGAAAACATCATAGCCCTTGTTTTGTAATTGGGATACTGAGAGTAAGTTCATCCCAATCTAGGCACATGCAACACATTGGTCGCTCGAAGCCGATCCCCTGCTTTTGTTTGAAAAACTACAATACCTCTTCCTACGGGGGTACATTTTGACTTATTTCACATGGTGATTTGGAAGTTCATCTGTTCTTCTTGATAGCTCGAGAAACATCCTCGTATACCTGTCATGCGCGGAGAAGCTCCACTATCAATATACCAAACCTCAGAGGAAGCAAAACTTGCCAAGCAAGCGACTTCTTCTTCTAGTCTAGAAGCTAACATAGAATAGTCATGATCCATATTCTTCATGCTTTCCTCTTTCCCGGGAGAATTGCGTGAGTCCTTTTGAGTTGCTGCTCCAACATCATGCTCTCAACTCATTGCAGATTCTCTAATCGTGTTGGCCGATCTTTGTTCTGATACTATGTGAAAATTTCTAACACGAAATTCTACTGCAGTAACTGATTTATTTCTCCAGCTTATTTTCCACAATAAGTTATTTACAAAACCCTTCAGTAAACATCAAAATAAATTCTACTGCAGTTGTCACATAATAGCATAGAGAAAAGAACAGTGAAATACATGCACAAAAATCAATCACATCAACATAGTTATTTTTGGACAATAGTCGTTGGAAAAACCCAATGCGGGAAAACCGGTGCAATAGATTTATTATTCTTCAACAACAATCTCTTTACAAGGAATGATTTTGTAGAACTTAGAAAAACCTCTGAGAAAACAATTGAGATAATTTTCCTCCTCACTTTGGAGAAATTCTGACACCCCAAAGACCCTTCAGCCTTCATTGCGTCACCTATGCGTCATCTCTGCGTGAGGATTGCGTCCCTTGCTGGGTTGCCTCTTAGAGCTGTCCCTTTGTGCTCTCTCTGATGCATTGCGTCACCTCCTCCTCAGTCTTTGACTGATGGTGATGCCCTCCTCTTCCTTCACCCTGCAACTCTCCCTCTGAAATCGAACTCTAACTCCCTCAGAATCGATTTCCGTCAGGTTATTAAGTATTTGCCCGGTGTATCTCCAAATGACTCTCAAGTCTTCCTTTATACATTTTTCTATTGAGATATCAAAGACAATGATCTAATCTCTCATCAACGGCAAAGATTCAATTAGACTTTATCCTCGTCTCTTAGAAGCTTCTCACCTATATTTTCATTAATACCCATTAATATTTTAATTTTCCTAAGTTTAAACTTAGGAACCCCATTAAAAATATTAATTATTTTAATAAAATACAATCCTGGTGGAATTTCACCAAACGATTTCTGGGTTTTGGAGATCTCATGTGTTCTAGCCCCTCCACAAAATTTCGAAGCTAGAGCACATCTGTTGCTACCCAAAAAAATCAACATAATGCATAATGCAACTGTGGATGCATTCACAAATGTTGTTGTTAGGTTATCACCGCTTAGGGACAATTTTTCTGTAGAGGTTCTTTATAAACCATCCATCCCTGACAATATAACTAACTTCCACATTTTTAATGATGACCAACAAATATTGCCCTTTATGGCAGATACTGATGTATTCAAGGATGCAACTATCGATGAAGACGAGCACGAGAAAGTGTTGTAGGATGTAGCCCTCGCAAATAGGGAAAACCCCATGCCAAAAGGCGTGGTATCACTGTAGAAGCTGCATGACTTGCAAAATCGCTTCCAAGGGCCAGTTAATGCAAAAATCCACAGTTCAATGCTATCAAACGAGCAAATAAACCTTAGAACAAAAAAGGATTCGAAATTTGTCAATCTCGGTACTTGCTATACACTGCAAGAGCGACAAGCTTTCATCCACTTATTCAAGCAATATCGAGATGTTTTTGCGTGGATGTATGACGAGCTCAAAACTTATGACACACGAATAATCAAGCATGTTATTCCAAATCAAAGAAGGGGCCAAGCCTTTCTAACAGAAGCTGTGAAAGGTACAACCAACGATTGAGCCTCCGATTCAAAAGGAGTTAAGGAAGTTGCTGGATGTTCGAATCATATATAAAGTGCGACATTCTACCCAGCTATCAAATCTGGTCCCAGTAAGGAAAAGGTCCGCGGAAATTTGCTTGTGTGTAGATTTACGCAACTTGAATCGCTTCTCGGACAAAGGATAACTATCTTGTGCTGTCTATGGAGCATATAATGTAGACAATATCGGGGTCATAGATGTTTTCTTTGTTAGACAGATATTCAGGTTACAACCAAGTTTTGGTCTCAAAGCTTGACAGATCGAAAGAACATTCTGCACGAAGTGGGGCATGTTCGCATTTAGAAGAATGCCATTTGGGCTGGTCAATGCCGGTGCGACATTTCAATGTGTCATGGACATCACATATCGTAGACTCATCAGGCAAAGCGTAGTGGTTTATCTGGACGATGTTATAATGCTTTCTAAAAGGAGATCTGACCACCTACGCCATATGAAGAAGATTTTTGAGTGATGTCGCAAATATGGGATATCCCTTAATCCCAGAAAGAGTATTTTCGCAGTGTGTGAGGGAAATCTCTTGGGCCATATTATCGCAAGGGATCAAGATAGATCCTGAGAGGGTCAGAACTGTCATGCAGATTCCTTTCCCAGTGAATAAGAAAGCTATGCAGTGTTTCCTGGGGAAGATTAACTTCCTCCGCAAATTTATCTCCGATTATGCTTAGATTGTTAAACCTATGCAGGAGATGGTGAAGAAGGATGCAATATACAAATGGGATAAAAGGGAAAAGGACGCGTTTTCTCGTATCAAGCAAGCTATTGCAAAAGCACCGACTTTGTATATCCAATATTTTAGCAAAGATTTTTCTGCTTTACACCTTCGCTTTTGATACTTCTCTTGCTGCAGTGCTTACTCAGAAGGATGATCAAAATAATGAGCGGCCAACATCTTTCATGAGCGCTAGTCTTCAAGGATCCTAAGTCAACTACCTTGCCATTGATAAGCAAGCATACTCAGTTTATTAGGCGGTGAAGCACTTCCGACCCTATCTCTTATAGAACCATTGCATTATTTTTGTGCAACACCCGATAATTAGATCATTGTTTGTTCAACAAGAGCTAGGTGAGAGAAGAGTGAACTGGATGACTGGTTTACATGAGTATGACTTAGCATTCAAGCCAATTATTACAATCAAGGGCCACAGTCTATGTCAGCTAGTAGCAGAAGTAGTAGATGTGAAAGAAGAAGATCCGTCCCGTTGAGAGCATGAAATCAAAATGTATAATGTTGAGCGAGCTTCCCCCACTACCATTACAAACTCTTGGTACACATGTGTGCTAGTATATTGAGCATGGCACCTTTCTCTCTCACTTATCCGCATGGCAGAAGAGGGCACTCTGACTCAAAGCATTATCTTATCAGTTGGTGAATGGGGTGTTTTTCAGAAAGCACCATAAGGGAGTTTTGCTCAAATGCTTGGAAGCGCACGACTTAGAGAAAGTACTGCGTGATCTCCACGGCGGACCAGCCGGGGGACACTTGTGGGTAACACCACTGCACACAAGGTTATGCGGGCCAATTTCAATTAGCCCACATTATTCAAAGATGCTCACGCCTATGGCCGCAAGTGTCCGGTCTATCAAAATTGTGCTAGCAGAGGAAAGAAGTCAGCTGCCCTGTTGCAGTTTATCGCAATCGAATAACCATTTCAACAATGGGGCCTAGATGTTATTGGTGAGATTTTTCCGCACTCATCAAAGCAACACTGCTATAGACTATTTCATGCGGTGGATAGAAGTGTTCCGCTCAAACTAGTGAATGATCAGGAAGTCATCACCTTCCTTAAATAGAACATCATCTCCAGGTTCGACATTCTGACTTCACTTGTTTTTGACAATGCAACGTATTTTTCATCATTAAAATTATATGATTTTGCATTGGAAAATGGAATCATATTGAAACATTCATCTAACTACTATTCGCAAGGAAATGGTCTTGTTGAGTCTACAAACAAAAACCTCATCCGCATTATCAAGAAGACCATTTTCTCTAAACAAAGGAATTGACACTCCGCTTTGGTGAATGCATTATGGGTTGATTGAGTCATGACAAAACCTTCTTTGAACACCTCTCCTTACATCCTGGTGTACGAAAAAGAAGCCATCCTACCCTCGAACGTCTACTTGGCCGCCCTTCAACTTTCACAAGATTCTTAGGGCAAGCCATGCTTATTGGTTCAGTGTAGGATAAACACTCTTCACACGTTGCAGGAAGAAAGGCAAAAAGCAAATGAAAAATTTTCACTTCACCAAATTTGTATCAAGAGGTGGTTCGATAAGAAGTGTGTCGGAAAGAATGAATTCAACGTGGGTGACTTAGTCTTGAAGTGGGACAAAGCCCATGAGGGCAAAGGCAAACACACTAAGTTCCAATACCTGTGGATCAGACCATTCATCATACACAAAAAGCTTGGCCAACACACATATCATCTGCAATCTCTAGACGGGAGGATTGACTCTCTTCTTGTTAATGGCCAAGACTTAAAAAATTATTTTCAATGATGATCTAGGGTTGTGCCCTGCCTTGTGTACGTAGTTTCTTTTCTTGCTTGTTTGTTTGTTGGTCTTGTTTTGTTTTTGTTTGTGTAAATAAGCGTCGTGTGTGAACGTGTTTTTTGGCTTATTTGCATGTGGTTGAATTGAAAAGAGTCTTGTGACACCACAACATTTGGCTAACTTTCGTCCTCCTTCTTCGTTTTGGGTCACATCGTTTGGTTGATGAAGTTTGACGGAAAATATGATCCATCTGTAAGGAGAGTTTTGGTCAAACCATGATCCTTGTGTATATTTTGAAAACCTTATGCCGCACTTGGTTCTTATCTTTCGATGTTTTCATGCTTATCCAATTAGTAGATGAGGAAAAGGGGAAAATCTAAACGAGAAAACCTAAATCAGAGGTATCTATATGCTTCTCTGAAGGAACAACCTCTCCTACTCTCAATAAGTCAGGATCCCTCTTTCGCCCACAAAATGAATAAGTGCCAATGCACAATCCTCTTAAATATATAAATAGAAGCGAAAGAAGAGAAAGGCTTCCTGCACAAAGAGGTGAAGCAAGCAACTCCGTCGGGGTACTGTCCAGGCTCACTGACAGTGGAGCAATGTTTGTGTTCCTGTAGTGCATTCCGTCGGGGTACTGTTTAGGCCTGTTGGCGGTGGAGCAACACCAAAGATGAAAAACTATACTCTGAAAATCTAACACTCACAAACTTCACTAGCCTTTCCAATTCAAAGCATTGTGATAATGCTGAATCTTATGCCTATGTTCAATTGAGAAAGGCACAAAAGGGACCATGTTTATTCATAGGGTAAGTGGGGAAGCCAAAGTGATTTGCACGATGAGTCAATACTCCCAGAAGAACTGAGACCATGCACAAAAAAGTTAACTGAGATAGAGAAGCTCGAATTCTACCAGTGCACCGCCAAGTGTTGTCGCTGCTAAAACACCCTCCAAAATTTTGGCCTGCCCCAAATCTCGAAACCTACCTTGTTCTCATATAGTATCATCGTAAACATTGAAATCCATTCCATGTGTTTTTTTTAAGTGTTTTGGTCCCTTTTGTGAGAAAGGCAAATTGTCGTCTTTCGCATGTTAGCTGTCGCACAATGTATATAAGCTTGTTTTGGTGGTTTCAAGGGGTTATGTTTGTGTGAATGAGTTGATCTAACCATGTAAATATCCATCGCAATCATTCCCGAAGTTTTAAGCACTGTCGCACAAGTGTCATCATGATTGTTGTAAAGTGTATCTTTAATGTCACACTTGTTGTAAAGTCATCAAAAAGTTTTCGCTCTGAGGGAAGTATGTTGTTTATGTGTCCTGGATGATCTATGTGGTTGTGCCATCAAGTGTTCTAAGTGTGTGATCATAGTCAAGTCATATCACTATTCACATCAATTCACTGACCCCACACTAGCCAAATTTTGGACAATTTCCCAGCAACTTAGGTTCATTTGGCCTTCCCCAACTACGTATTGCACAGTTCCAACCCTTAAGCTGCAACCTTGTCACTTGACACTATGCAATGTGTAGTTCCTACCTCCCAGCACTGAGCACTACGCAGTTCTAGTGCTCAAGCTCAGACCTAGGTCCCTTAAATTGCGCAATCCAACCCTCTAGCTTGACCTTAACTGCGCATTGCATTGTCTCTGAGCTCAAGCTCAAAGCTTGAACTCCTGAGCTACGCAATTGCGTAGTAACCCAACCTCCTTTGCCTTCCGGAACTGTACAATAGGCTGAACCAATGCCCATCCGCTCAGCCTCTCATACTGACCTCCCAGACTGTGCAATTTCCTTCCTCAATCCAGCCTGAACTATGCATTGCGCAGTCTCAAGGTTCAAGCTTCACCCCTGGTTGCCTGAGTTGCACAATTGCACAATCAGTGAGCCTCTCCTTCAGCTTGCAACCCAGTTCCGTCTCAGTGAGTGGATCAACATGTACCATCTTAGACTAGGGGTTTATTAGATTGATGTTGTCTCATCATGAGTGAATTGCGGATGCAGGTACTCTATCATACCATGACAGGGTGATGAAGAAGGAGATGGAGAAGAGAAACAAGACACCTATGTAGTTGATTATGCAAATTGATCAATCAAGCAAAACCAAAGGGACACCAGTTTGCAACCACGACTCAAGACTTGATACCAGTGAAGACTCCTTACCTCTAAGCCATAAGGAGGTGGATAGAAGAGTATCCTCAAGAGGACATATGCCAAGGAACAACAACAGTGGCTTGACATTTTCCATGTCATCAAACAATCTATGTTAGCAGTATCATATCATGTCATGTCATGAATATCATATGCCACATCATTATTGTGGATCATGTAAATTCTTATTCAAAATGTATTGTAAAGTGGAAGTGCAAGGGACACATTCAGAATATGAAGAGTCATGTAAAGTCGAAAAGTCATAGGAAGTCAAAGAGTCATGAGGGTAGTCAAAGAGTCACAAGGAAGGTGAAGCATCACCTCATTGGACATATATACACCCTCATTCTATGAGCAAAAGACTTTTCACCTTGGCTCTTCCCGCAAGGCATTAGAGAGATAAGCTAGTTCTTTTGGGGAGCATGGAGTGGCTCCAATGCTCCACTATTGGAGTTAGAGGTGTTCATTGTATACATGTGTCTTGGAACTTTTACTTAATATTAGAAGCCTCACGGCCAACACGTTTTTGATGGATGGATTATGAATATTTGTAAGACTATTTTGTGGATGTTTGTAATTCATGTTTGCTTTCATTTGTGCTAAAGTAGTTGAACTATTTCGGTTATTTTAGTACTTATCATATTCAGAATGTGTTGTAATAGTTGCTATTGCTGTCACATCCTTGTGGACTATTCCGCTGGATGTTAGGGGGTTCCTTCTTGGTTGTGTGTGTCTCTACTAGGGTGGTACTCTTACCTCTCTCTTAGAGGCTCACTTTCTTTTCTCCCTCCGCAGTAGAAGTACCTTGACACACTTACAACTGAACACTCACTAGGCACACTCACTTGCTTTTAAAAGACACGTTTGCATTCCTCTCTCTTGTTGATAGTTAGAGCCAAGGCAAATCATTAAGAAACTGGCAACCGGGCCATATTTCGGATGGGGCTCCTATCCCAAATGGTGTGAGGTCTAATTGGGACCACATATGGTGGAGACCCCTTGAATGTTGGTGGGTCCAGCACCGTCAACACTATGTAATACATTTTGATTTTGATGACTTAATGAAAAATCTACAATTTATGGTTTTAATATCTAAAGTGTACTTCTAAATTTCTAGTTTTATTTATCAATCATGATAATTCTAAATTTCTAGTTTCTTATGTGTTTGAAAAATTGTTAATAACATGAACAATGAACATTGAACTGTGAACTTCATTGATGCAGTGAATTAATAAACTAACTAGTTTCAAAATTGTAAAATTGTAAATACTAAATTAGTAATTTAGTAAATAGATATCATCATGATTCATATCTGTAGATGTTCTAATTTCTAAAAAATAT
>APFE031602089.1:0-37273 GCA_000404065.3 Pinus taeda | reverse complement strand
ATATAATGTGTTCCTCGTGTCCTGTTTCCGAGGTCGTTGTGTCTCGTGTCAGTTACTCGTATTTACGTGTCCTCTGTGTCCTATGTCCTTGTGTCATGTGACTTAGCTTATGATGTTCAAGGTTTCAACTTTACCCCAGTATTTCAGGCAGCGGTCAATAGGAAAATGTCCATGGATCAGGGACCGGGGAATGTAAGGTTTTCTGGGTTCCAGATTCATTTTGTAGATGTATTTAATTAACTTTATTGAATTTTCAACTTATAGTATCTGAGTTTAATACTCTAACAGTAAGGAATGTCCTAGAATTGAGGTGATGTAAAAACATTTTACAATTGAATCTTATAATCATTCCACTGATAGGAGTTTTCTTCATGGTCAAATAACTTAAGAACATTCACAATACTTCGAATAAATATGACACTCTTTATGTTCAAAATTATCAGCATCTCAATGTGATATTTTTCTGGAGACATACTTGCAGTCGTAACAAGAAAAATTCTATTTGAGAGTTTTATTAAGAAATATATCCAATAGTAGTCAGCGTAGAATGGTTTGATTCTTCTAAAATGCATTAATATTGCTCTAAACTTTTGATCTTTTCATATTGTTTCCGATTGTGCTTGGATGACAAATCATTCCAAAATGGGGAGCATGTAATACGCCAAACTATTTTGTTTACACTAATAATTGTTAAGTAGAGCCATGTTGATTAAGATAGTCATGTCCCTTATGCCTTATATATTTGCCAATATTCTTTATAGCATATCACCATTTCCTCACTTGAATATATATATTTACGTCCTTGTGAAATTGTGTCATGCTTTTACTTATGAATGCCTATGGCATATATGAATTATGTACGTTACATCAAACACTTGGATGCACGCTCCATTTAAAGGGCACTTTTCTTACCTGCACCCCACCTAGGTTGCTCTGTAATTTTATATTTTGTTATTCATATTGCACATCAGAAGGGATGGAGGGCACCTAAGCATCTAAATTACATGCACTAAACCAATTGCTTTTGGTGCTATTTTGTACTTGTGTTCCATGTATTGGATTTGGTCATTTGTGGATATACATATGGCTATTTCTTTCGTCTTCTTGATACAAGCAACTTATAGGAGAAACATAAAATGCTGATTTAATTATTTTCACATATATTCTTAAAGGGCGGCAAATGTGTTCCCTTGTGCTTACTTTATCAACTTTGTCCGGCCAGAAAGTAGAAAAATACCAATGAAACATCAGAAAGCCCTTTGGTATAGCGGTGAGTTGAATTCACATCTTGTTAGTTTGTGTTTTGCCATGCCTATTATTCTGGAATTACACCTTTTTTTTAGAAGGACTACCAATTTCTTAGCTGGACAGGGCTGAGGGGGGCTATGGCATTTGCTCTTGCACTACAGTCGATCCATGAACTACCGGACGGTCATGGCGAGATTATCTTCACAGCTACTACTGCTATTGTTGTTTTGACGGTAGATCCTTAACTTTGTCATGTACCTTTTTGAAAACCTAACTACTTTAAAGAGGATATTTTTGTTACAACACATCTGATGAATGGTCTTTCTTGAGGAAATTTGAAAGATTGAGTGGAATAGTATGTACTTGGTTGTGAAAGGAATAATATTGTGTTTTCAGGTCCTACTGATTGGAGGGTCAACAGCAACAATGCTTGAAACTTTGGAGGTTACTGGTGATAGCCAAGTGGTCCTTTTCGGAGAGGTAATTTTTTGCAATCCCAGTGGAAGCATTCATGACTAAGCAAAGGTTTAAACTAGAAACAGAAATGCCCTTGGAAAGGATAATATTATGAAATTGAAGGTGGCTGTGCTTAATTCGTATATAACTGTTGATGTGTTGACTCTAATGAGAACATAATTAAACTTGTAAAAGAACTTTGCTTCAGGCTGCAGCCAGACATAAGACTAAAACAAATATGAGCTCATTCTTCTCTCCTGTCCCTAATGTATCCTCCTGGCTGTGGATACGATCTATCATTCTATGTGCATCCTTGTGCTTTACCAGGCTCTGCAATATGGGCTAGTAAATTGGGAGATTCAATTGTACGGTCTGTCTAGCAAGTTTAGTGGGCTAGGCAGCTGATTCAATGTTAAACAACCTCAAATAATAGAAAAAATATGAAAGATAAACGTTGAATTGCATTTACTACTCGGATAGGTAATTTTTCCAATCCCAGTGGAAGCATTCATGACTAAGGGGAAGTGTAAACTAGAAAAATAAATGCCCTTGGAAAGGATAATGTTATGAAATTGAATGTGACTGTGCTTAATTTGTATATAACTGTTGACGTGTTGACTCTAATGAGAACATAATAAACACGTAAAAGAACTATGCTTCAGGCTGCAGCCAGACATGAGACTAAAACAGATATGAGCTCATGGGTCTCTCCTGTCCCTAATATATCCTCCTGGCTATGGATATGATCTATCATTCTCTGTGCATCCTTGTGCTATACCTGGCTCTGCAATATGGGCTAGTAAATTGGGAGATTCAATTGTACAGTCTGTCTTGGAGGTTTAGTGGTCTAGGCAGCTGATTCAATGTTAAACAACCACAAATAATAGACAAAGTATAAAAGCTAAGCATTGAATTGCATTTACTATTCACAATGATATGCATTTATACATTTTCCATGACCGTTGGATTCATCTTTCAAGGTCTCTTGGACTCCAATGACTCTTCATATTCCACACCCAAAACCTTTAGCAGATTAGGTGTCCGACATTCCCCCCCTTAAACCGAAGGGGTATATAGGAGTCCAAGAAGAGAGCTATAATACAAAAATACAACAATGCGTGACAACAATAAGTTGAATGTGCTCTTTGAGATGATGGTAAGGTGGGAGAACTCGAGGTCTCAACCGGTGGTGGTTTTAGGATGAACATCAACACTGTAACGCTTAATGCAGTTCCTGGAACAGTTCCAAATCTGGCAAGAAGTTGTTAGTCTTTTGCTAGAGGAAGTGTCCCTAATGCTTTGAATAGGGAGATCATTGATGTCTCATCCAGGAACACTTAGTGCGATTCCCGGAATAGTTGCAAATCTAGCAAGAAGTTGTTAGTCTTCTGCTAGAGGAAGTGTCCTTAAGGCTATGAAAAGGGAGACCATCAACCTAGAAAAGGGAGGTCTCAACCTGTGGAAAAAGGGAGAACCTCAACCTGAAAAGGGAGGTCTCAATCTATGGTGGTTGAAGGAAGGCCACCAACTAAAGTCATGCTTAGGGGCTTCTCTGTATCTAGTTACAATTTTGAATCTAGGTATGGCTGTCTTTGGCTATAGGCTCAAGCAGCAGGTTTAGGGTATGGCTCAGGGTCGCTTGACGTATCTTTGAAGATTGTAGATGACCATCAATTCTCCCCTATTAGATACAAGGTGAGAAGATGAAGAAAACTCAACTGCAAGAATTTTCAATACTGGAGAACAAATTCTATGATATGAGCAAAATATCTTCTTGGCTGTTGGAGCCCAGTGCCAAGAGGCTTGTTTCCAAAGCATCTGTTTGAATGATGAGTGTGTTGACCACAATGCTCACATGGATGAAGACCAAAACACTGATCTTTCACATGGCCAACTCTGTCACAATGTTGGCATTTGACAATCTGTTGTGAATGTGGATGAGGAGCAGGTGAAGATGAGCTGTCTTGAAAAAACCCAACACTTTGAAACTGTCTGGACTTGGAATAGTTTGGAGTGTGAAGAGAAACCTCCTTGTCATATCCAATTTTGGTTTTGTTTCTGTTGTTGATAATCTCCTCCCAAGGTCTGATGATGGGCTTGGGAAGTGCATGTTGAATTTCTGCATCCACATGCAAAGTTACTCCTAAAATGGGCTCACTGATCTGAACAATTTATGGTTGCTGATTAAACTTCAGACTCAAAAAGAGGATTGTTCTGAACAAAAACAAATTCAGAATGATGTCTTTTTTGTAACTCATCTTACTGTGCTGTGATTCAAACTGCAAAAAATCTATTTTCTCTTGTGCATTTTGCAAGCAAGTTGGAATGTGAAAAAGGGTTTCCTTGCTGACTTGGATTACACTGTGGACAACATTAGTGTGTTTAATAGCTCTAACAAATCATTGAGTTTGGCCATTGTCTCAGTAAAAAATAAAGGCCTCAAAGGGTTTCAACTAGAAATGCACCACTATTAATTCCGCAAGCTTCTTTTACTATGACTTCAATTGATGAAAGAAATACCATGAGTTGGAGGTGGCGACGAGCCTGTTAAGCAATGCATATAACCATACAATGCATGTAATTCAATGCTGACTCAACACACCAACACGTTTATAACTTTCAACAGAATTCCACGACCATTTAATACCAATGCATACCCATCACAAATTCAACCCACAAAGCTGCACTAACTAAATGCATATGGCATACCACATATAATCTTAACACACTGACTCTGTAACATATATGAACCACATTCAATTCATGCACTGAATATATATAATCTTAACACACTGACTCTATAACATATATGAACCGCATTCAATTCATGCACTGAACATATCTATATATATATATGTGTGTGTGTGTGTGTGTGTGTGTGTGTGTGTTGTGTCCTGTATTCAATTCAACACACTTATATATGATATATGTGCGCATCAAATATATATATACCCTTCGGTTATATATATACCATGATCTTCATACCATATGGCCGAATGTATATCAAGGCAGATATGAACAGTGACACCAATGCACAACCTTCAAAAGGAACAGAGTCAAAATTCTTTCAACGCATTCTACATGGCATTCAATACTGAGATATATATCTTCAACACACATATGACAGGACTTCAACGCATATGTAATCAGTCAACACTCCGAACAATACAGTGAATACTCCACGCTTGGATCCCAGCAGCCACACCAGTGTACGCACCAAATGGACCATAAGGACTCAACACACAAAGATGCTCATGACATTCAATCTACAAAGAACTATTCGACTCTGCATCAGAAATAAACCAGTGACCGGGTCAAGGTGCTTCAATAAACTTGAATGCAGACCTTCACAAAGTTCAAAACAGAGCTCATGGACATATGTTAACCAATTCAATGTGTCATATGTCAAACAATTTCACGCACATATAAACCAATCGATTTTGTTATGTAAGCAATGACAGAGAAACAACGACAGGCTCGACCCTCTTAAACAATGCACATATATAAATGCTGCAAATTACAGGAGTTTTCAATGTTTCATATATAAACCATGTCAACGCTGCACATTACAATAATGTATGCACACACGTGCACATACTGTTCAATGTACCTACCTGTTTCAATACAATGCTCACTGCAACGCATATGTTGTCATATCGTCCATACGACATATTTCAATGCAGGGTTCAACAATTTCATTCAATGCAGAGGCATTAGAGTTTTGACCAGCGTTCAGCACCACATTCAAGTTGGATTCTCTCTAACCACTGCACGAATCAAGTAGTGTTAACACACAGACTTCAAATTGAATCCTAGACCAACATATGCACAATATTCAATTTATTACAACACCAATTATTTTGTAATCCCTCCAACATTCAATAAGAACGACCAACACACATATACACAGCAACAATGACAATGACGGGATTCAAGACTCCAATGCACAGAATCAATCCAACCGTTCAACCTTTGTTGAGTAGGAGTTTTACAACACTCATTCGACTCATAGCAAGTCGTGCTTCAACACTGTTCAACAACTAGCTAGAATGACGGGCTTAGAATAGCAGAAGTCTGACACGGCGGGAGCACAGGATTGGAATAAAATAATCAGAGAGCAGCAGGAGAATAGCATAATGCTAGGCAGATATAGAATTAGGTGCGCAGGTCTGAGCTGAGGAATAAATACATCTGATGAGATAGGAAAGTCAGAGTCGTGAACAGGTCTGAGCAAGATGGGGCATTACTTCAGGTTGTGAGAGGTCACAAAATGAACAAAACCTCTTAAAATAACCAGGTAATCAGACCATATCAGCAGGCCACAAAACCATTGGCTCAAATTGGAGCAGGGCTAGAATTCGCCAACTCTGATACCATGTTAAACAACCACAGAAAATAGACAAGATATGAAAGATAAATGTTGAATTGCATCTACTATTCACAATGATATACGTTTATATATTTTCCATGACCGTTAGATTCATCTTCCAGGGTCTCTTGGACTCCAATGACTCTTCATATTCCACACCAAAACCCTTAGCGGATTAGGTGTCCAACATTCAACATGGGTCATGGCGGGAAAGGAAAAACACCAAAACTGATTTTGAGAGATTATGTAATTGTAAATTACAATTTAGAAGTCTCAGTATTGCATTTCTGAGTTATATGTGAAAACAATAGGGCTTCAATTGCTTATTATAGGAACTTCTGAAGCAGAACCAGTCTAGAATTTGAGCCTGCTACAACTCCCTCAAGAAAAACTAAACAACAATATATTCTCGTTGTAATTAAAAATAATTACTTATCCACTACTTTTGATAATACGATGATGATACTATTAACCAATAATTACAACCTCAATGTATGGATTGTTGGAAATTGTAACTAGTTTCTGTCCTCAAAATTGTCATTTGATTTATAATTTATCTCTTATGTATTGATCAAAGGATGAGAGAATGTAAAAAGAAAAATTATTTATGGAGCATGGGTTTCATCATGCTTGTTTGGTCAATAGGTCAAGCATCCATTGTATGCTTTAGGTTTGTGTTTAGAGTCAAAATCATTGAAGACCCTATTGGGCACTTGTATCAATGTAAAGAAATAAGATTCTGTAATTAAATGTGTCTAAAGGAATCCTAGATATCAAGTCAGCCAGCCTGTTCATGTCAGCCTAGAGTGGGCTTAATAAGCCACTTGGAAGGGCTATATATAGAAGGATATTCGACTTCATGAAAGACAATTGATAAACACAGATTATTATCTGATCTGTGGTTTAGGAAGGAAGTGGGAGGAAGTAAAAAAGAAGCTTGTATATCTTGGTGTATTCTGATCAATGACTTGGAAGGTATGTGGAGGTCTCAGAAGGAAGAACAAATCCAGCGAAGTTGTCAAGTTCTGTGAAGTTCAGATCCACGTCTTATGCATGATCATAGAAGGCTTGCAGAGCATTCCTTTGAAGAGAATTCCTATAAAGATCCTACTGAATGTCTGGCTGGTCGATTTGCATCTTGGAGGGAGCTAAGAAATCTTTCTTGGTCTTGGTAGTCTCCTTTGAAATTGATAAGAAGTTCTGATGGGTTTTCCTTGTGGTGGGTTTTTCCTTGGCATAGAGCCTATATCTTGTGTTCACTTTTGTTTTGGTATTTATTTGATGATGGAAAGCATAATCAAGTTACGAAGAACCTAAATCACAAGTAAATGCCATGTAAGGAAAACATTCAAGTTAATTAAGTTACCCTATCAGTTTTCCAACATGGTATCAGAGCTAAGGTCAGTGGTGTAAAGGCAGCTAGAAAATCACATTGATTAAAGAAGGGTCTTAGGCCTAGTCTTGAAGGCTGAGCTCTTTGAATAAATTCCAAGCTAGAAAAAGAGCAGATTTATGGGCATATTTACAAGCTTATATGTCTGCAATTAGGGCCGCAGACTAGATCTCAAAAGTCAGAAGTTCGAAGATACCAAGCACCTTTTGAGATATCGGGAGGGCTAGATCATTAGCCTATTCAAGACCGAGTTTCTTGAAAGGAAGAATGAAATTCTGGGCATAAATGTAAAGTTCTGTGCATGAAGTTTAAGGTTTGAATGTTCCTCAGTGATCCAAAATTCTGAGGTTCGGTGTATTGTTGCAGAGGTGACCAAATCACAAGATTGGAGTATTCTTTGTGGACTAGTAGAAGTTCCCATATCAAGCGTAGAGTTTACTTGTCAAAAGAACCAAGATCGATCCATTGAGAGGCATTGTATGCCTGTTCTGAAGCTACAGCCACCAGAAGAGAAACCAAGATTCCTGTGAAAGAAGACTCAGACCTGTGTGTGTGTGTATATATATATATATATATATAGGAAAGACGAGCCTCAACAGTAGCATTAAAGCTGACCTTGTAAGATAAAGAGAATCTCTGCTTTTTTTTATCATATTGGGTTTATTTGAAAGGTCTACTTCAGTGATCATCAGAAGGTCACTGTCTCATTTTCAGAAGTATATATCAGACTTTAACGAGGCCTGTAGCAGCCTCTCCCTCCAACAAATTGTGCCATTGTGAAAAAGATGAAATCAACATTCTTTTGAATAGAGACCAGCCCTTTTGTTGTAAATGAAGAAAAGAAAATTTTGTGGAATTATTCTTGTTTGGCATTTCAAAGTCTCATTGAAAGGAATACTTGAAAGAACAAGTCTACAGCAGTGAGAAGAGTTTGTCATATTGAAGGTAGTCATTGTGAAAAGGATTCAAATCATTTTTGCCACGTGACTATGTTGGAAAATGATCAGCATTGGATCTACTTCAACAAAGGTTTAAAAGTTTGACAAAGAATATGTTATCTCCAAGAAGAGACAACTACTAGACTTATTCTGAGGGGATTTTTTTTGTGAAATTCTTGAAGATTTGTAGAGGAACCACGCTTGAAAGGACAGAGCAGTTTGCTCTTATTTGACATTTTCAAGATCATTAGAAGTCAATCCTTGGCTTTGGCGTCTTGGAATTAGTGGAAGATCGTGACAACTATGGAAGTGAAAATACCTTAGACAATGTAATCAAGAAGAGAGCTTTGTCGCAAACTTCTTGCAATCATGAAGGACTAAGGTACGTGGTCCTTGACTTTGAGGTACGTATAATTGTTTTTATGCATATAGGTTATAACATGAATTGCCTTAGGGTTTTTGGGACATGTTTGGTTCTAGGGTTTGTTGAAGATTATTGGTAACTAGGATTTTGTAAAACCCTAGTTGATACTTGGAAACCCTAGTCAAGTGAGAAACCCTAACCCTAATCTATTTGTTCCCTCATAAAAACCTTAATTTTTGGATTTTAGGGTTCATAGGTAGTATGGGGTGTATGGCAAATCTTGGTAGGGGTAGAATTGAATTTTGGATTCAAACCCTAGGGTTAATGATTCAAAGGGAAATACCTAGGAACTTAGGGTTTGAATTTAAAACTCCTAGGAATTCTCCCTCTAAGATACCGTGGTATCCCTAGATTGTCAAAGTTACAATCATGTTCTTGTATTTGTATATTTTGCTTGGTGGTACTTCTCATAATGCAGGTATATGGCTAAGCAAAACTGATCTTATGCTATGAAGAGCATGATGAATGGAGGGAACTGTAAAGACCTTGAAGGAACTGATGCTATCAAAGTTTATAGAAGGAAAAATAGTAACTTGGTAATCTATTTTGATCCTTGGGCACTCTGATAAGCTAATATGGAGATGGACCTTGAAGATGTTGATGTTTTGTCAAGAAGATTGTCATGAAGTATGTCTGATGATGATATCTATTATTGGTTATCTAGTTAACATGTTTTTGCTGCCTAGAAAGATGTTGTAGGTATATATGATAGTTGAAGCAAGTTCAACTATGTGGATGTTGAGGGAAAAGCTCAACATCTGGTACATGAATCAAGGAAGATCAAGGTGTGCTTATCTTGGGATTGGAGGATAGAAATGTGAGATGATAACCTAAAGGTCTAGAAGAGAGATCATTTTCATGGAAGCTATGATTAGCTTGAAGTTTGGGAAGGTTTAATAGAATGCCTTCATTGATAAAGTTGAGATGAAAGTGATGAGCAAGTTAGACGACCTAGAACTTGTCATAAGAAGATGGCTCCGTGAAAGGAAGCATGCTCTATACAATGAGATGCAGAGAAAAGAGGGAGCCATGCAAGTTGATAGTTGGTGCTTCTATGAAAGACAAGTTTGAGAACAGTATGACTTCCCTAAGGAAGTTGGGAATCTCCTCTAAGTTTGAGAGGGAGTAAAAAGAAGTCTCCTTGAATAGGAGCGGGATCAATTCTATGATTAAAAGGATAATAGGGATGTCCTCCTTGAGTTAAGAGGGAGTTTGGTTGGACACTGATTTTCCCTGTGACATGTACTAGACCTGGACTAACAGTGGTAAGTCTAGTGCATGCCTCCCGGATAGGGAGAATGATGACTTGTTTGGTTCTCCTTGTGTCAGGTGCTATGATGGATTAGGACTGATGTCCTAAGTCAAGTATATGGACATGGTTAAGGAGAATCTTGGATTGGATAAACATCTTGGACAGACTTCTTAGAGTCATGTAATGTGATGGATTAGGATGAAGATCCTAAGTCACATGGACTATGATAAGAATGGTCCAATGGTAGGATTACTCCTGGTATCCTAGGTAGAGTATGTACTATGTACCGTGATGAGGCGGTATGGTGTCCTATGGAATGCCTTCCAACATTGTGCTCTAATCTTGTGAAAGATAGAGTGTACCTGTCAAGGCCTTGGGTAATGTGACAATGTTGACTATGATGAGTGATGCTTATCAATCTAGTACTCTTCTTATAAGAACTTTTTAAATGGAGCATTGTCCTTGTATCGGTTGGACACTTATGAATACTGTTGAAATATGTAACTAGGTTCAGTCTTCATAATGACATGTAATCATGATTTTATGTAATTGATGTAAAGAAAAAGAATAAAATTATTTATGTTCTACTTGAGTCAGGGGTTTCATGCTCAAGGAATTTTATTTTATAGATGAAGCTCCCATTGTGAGCTATTAGGTTTGGTCATTAAGCCATAAAGTCTATTGAGTCAATGCCATGTATTGAAAACCCATTTGGGCATGTTACATATTGTAAAAGAGAATTTGTTTGAGTCATTAATCCTCCAAGACCTTGTCACAAGTACTCCATCAAGTCGGTCTTCAAAAGGAGATGAAGATCATTCGAGAATGTTAGTTTTTGTAGCATTGAATGTGTTCTAGCCACGAAATTTTATGGAGAGACTAGAATACATGAGATCTCCAAAAGCCAGAAATCGTTTATGGAAATTCCGCCTAGAAGTGCCTCAATTAGATTATTAACCAATTTTTAAATATTTCCTAAGTCTAAACTTGGTGAATATGGTTAATTAATCAATATTAATTGAGTAAGGCGTGAATCATCTAGAAAATCACACGGATCGATCCATAAATGATCCTAGCCATTGATTAAGTTTAATCTTGGCCGTTGGTGCTCCAACAGGATTATAAAAGAAAGTCGGTGTGGTGATGGAGATCAGCCAGTGCAGATACTCAGTTGCCCAGGCAGTTCGATTTTCTCAGTAGCAGCAACTCAACAGAGAAGATAGAACATGAGGGTGAGTAGTAGGTGGAAGAGGAGAGTAGTAACATTCCAGGAGGAGGATTTCCAGTTCTCGAAAGAGTCGAAGGAAGGAAGGCCTAAATCTTTAGATGGCTAGCATAGGCTCTGCGTAGAGGGTGATGCAGGGAGCTCAACGCAAAGGCTAGAGAAGCTATTTTGGAGGCAGAAAATAGTTGTGGGGTGAGAGAATTCTCACAATATTTTTTCCAGTGTTTTCCTCAGATTAGATTGCCACTTGGGCATCTAAATCATTGTACTCAAAATTGTTGTTGAATATTAATAATAAAACCCTCATCTGCTGCATCGGTTTTCCCAAGTTGGGTTTTTACAAGGACAATTGGCCAAAAATAACTATGTCGAATTTCTTGTTTGTGTGCTAGAATTTCTCAGTTTCCAGTATTTTATTTTCTGGAGTATTTTTATGGTGAAAATTGCAGCTGTGATTTTATTTGTTATTTATCGTAGCAAATTAACTGCATAATTAATTTTCGAGTTAGAGGAATAATTTCCAGTAGCTGCTATTGTGTAAAATCCACATGGTATCAAATCTTAAGTGATCAGTGAGGAAACTTAGTAGCGAAGAGGAAAATTTCGCTGTTCAGAGGGAGCAGAAGGTTGAAATTTCCAGAGGCAGCACAGTCCCTTGACATGCAGGCCGAGTTGCTAGGGTAGCAATTCGATTTTTAGTTGAAGGGAGGTAGGAAAATCGAATTGTGTAGATCAGTGATTCCAGCAGTTAGAGGGAGCAGTTGCAACTTAGATTTTTGCTAAGCAAAAACCTGGTTGGACGTAGAGGGTTTTGCTGCAGGGTGCAGAAGTAGAATCCGCGTCGAGTGGAAAAGAGGAACAACTCACTAAATTTTTTCTACTATAGCCATGGACAAAAGTTAACATTCAGTAGACTTCAGATTTGTCTTCCAGATTGGAAGATGAATTTACTTGCTTAGCAGGATTAGCTTCATAGTGAATTTGGTATATAGAGATTGGAGCATCAACTCCCATGATAGGGGTTAGAGAATATTTCTCTAGCTACAAAGAGGATCAAATGGACTTCCAAATTAGTATGGGAAATAGAACTAAATGTACTCCAGTAGGGAGAGGTACCATAGATTTTCAGGGGGAGTCAAGAGCAAGCACCAACGATACAAATGTATTGCATGTGCCAGGGGAAGTGAAAACTTCTTGATATGTAGAAATATATATATATTATATATATATATTAATGAATAATTGACTGATGATGATTGTTTACAATGGGGGTTCCTGGCTTATGTACTGCCATGGGCACCCTTTGGATAAGATCATGCCCTTTCGTCTAATTAACCTAAAATTAAATACTAAATAATTTTTTACATAACATTGCCTTCCTCTCGAAAGAATGCTTTGTCCTCAAAGCATACGCAACAACGGGTGTTGTTGACAAAATGATTCATTCTCCCAAGAAGCATCTTCTTCGGGTAAGTCCTTCCACTTGATCTGATATTCCTTGATTGTATGATGTCAAAGCTTTCTTTCTCTAGTAGATAAAATACCTTCTGGTTCTAGTATGACCCTTCCCTCATCATCCAGGGATGGAAGCGTTGTTTGTGCTCATTGATTGTTGCCTAGTGCCCTTTTAAGCCAGGATACTTGGAAGACGTTGTGAACACGACTTGTCTCTAGAAGGCTTAAACCATACACAACTTGGCTAATCTTTTTGTTGATCTGATAAGTTCCATAGAACTTTGGTGCCAACTTGTTTTTTCCTTTTTGTTTTAAGGATAATTGTTTGTATGGTTGGAGCTTGACAAACACCCATTCTCCGATTTCAAACTCTCTTTCGGTTCTGTTTCGGTCTGCTTGTTGCTTCATATGATTCCTTGCATTATTCAAGTTTTCTTTTAATAATTGGACAATTTTTTGGGTTTCTTCTAGTTGATCTTTAACAGAAGGTAGATTTGTCTGGACAACAGCTAGATCCTTCCATTTCGGGGGTTCATACCCATATAAAGCTTGAAATGGCATCATTTTTGCTGACGTATGATAAGTGGAATTATACCACCACTCAGCAAGATGTAACCATTGAGCCCACTTATTTTTGTTTTTTGTAGCGTAGCAACGTAGGTAGGCCTCCAAACATTTATTGACAACCTCTGTTTGGCCATCTGTTTGAGGGTGATAAGCGGAACTCATATTTAAGTAGGTTCCTATATGGTTGAACAATTCCTTCCAGAAATTACCCTTGAACTTGGCATCTCTATCACTCACAATGACTTTCAGAAAACCGTGTAACTTATCCATATTTTTGCAAAATATTTCAGCCATTTCTTTTGTTGAATATGATTTCTTTATTGCCATAAAGTGAGCATATTTGGTGAATTTGTCGACTACTACGAAAATCTTGTCCTTGCCTTCAGATACTGGTAATCCTTTGATAAAGTCCATCGAGATTTCTTCCCATTTCTAATTTGGAATGTTTAAAGGGTGAAGTAATCCTGGTGTCGTAATATTTTCACTTTTATTCCTTTGACATGTGTCACATTCTGCTATATACTTTTAAATATCGCGATTCATTCCCTTCCAAAAGAAGGATTGACATGCATTGTAGTAAGTCTTAAAGAATCCTACATGTCCAACTGATGGTGAGTCATGTGATTCCTTGAGTATCTTAAATTTAAACTTGGAATTTGTATTTAGATAGATTGTTCCCTTGTACCATAGGATATCATTCTTCCACTCAAATTTTGAGTTGTTGGGAAGGTTATTGATTATCGCCGTTATTTCTGGATCCTTGGCATACTCACTTCGAATTTCGTTAAGTCATTCAGGAACAACAACCGAAATTCCAAGTAGTGTTAGTTCTTCATCTTTCCTAGATAGGGCATCTGCTACTACATTGTCTTTACCTCTTTTATGTAGTATTTCCAAGTCAAAAGCGGCAATTTTTTCAATCCATTTTTGTTGTTCTTCGGAAAGTGTTTTTTGTTGAAGGAGATGCTGGAGACTATTGTGGTCTGTTCAAATGGAAAACTTACTTCCCAAAAGATATTGCCTCCACTTAGCTAGTGCGTGCATGATAATGAACATTTCTTTGTTGTATGTGGATTTGAGGCGTTCTCTTTTGTTGAGCTTCCTACTTTCAAGAGCTATTGGATGTCCTTGTTGCATTAATACTGCACCTATACCGAATCTGGAAGCATCACACTCAATGATAAATGGTTTAGAAAAATCTGGTGTTGCTAATACGAGAGCATTAGACATAATTTCCTTTAATTTTTCAAAACACCTTCCTGCATCCTCATCCCATAGAAATGAATTCTTCTTTAAAAGATTTGTCAGAGGTGTAGTTATATGTGCATAGTTTTTAATAAACCTTCGGTAATATCCATTCAAACCTAAGAACCCTCTTAGCTTGGATATATTGATAGGTTTGATCCATTCTTTTATAGCTTTGATTTTATTAGGGTCCACCTTTACACCTTCATGGGATATAATGTGTCCAAGGTATTCTATTTCTTCCTTTCTGAAGGTGCATTTGGATTTTTTTGCATAAAATTGATGTTCTTTAAGTAGTGTAAGAACTTTGTCTAGATGTTGCCAGTGCTCTTTCCAAGTTTTACTGTAAATTAGAATATCGTCAAAGAATACTAACACAAACTTCCTAAGATGTGGACAAAATAATTCGTTCATAGTTGCTTGAAACGTTGCTGGTGCATTGGTTAATCCAAACGACATTACTTTAAATTCATAGTGACCTTCATGTGTTTGGAATGTCGTTTTTGGTATGTCTTCCAATCTGATTCTAATTTGATAGTAGCCTAATCTTAAGTCCAATTTTGAGAAGTACCTTGCGCCATGTAGCTCATCCAACATTTCGTCGATAAAGGGAATTGGGAACTTGTTTTTGATTGTTATTTTGTTTAATCCTCTATAATCAATGCATAGCCTGAATGAACCATCCTTCTTTCTTACCAATACCACTGGAGCAGCATAAGGACTTTTACTTTTCGAGATGATCCCACACTTTAAAAGGTCTTGGATTAATCTCTCAATTTCCGTTTTTTGGTGATGTTGATATCGGTATGGCTTGATGTTGACGAGGTCTGACCCTGCCTTGACTTCTATTGTGTGCTCAATTTCCCTATTAGGCGGCATCTTCATAGGTAGGTCTTGAAATACTTTTTCATGCTTCAGAATTAGATCTTGAACCTCTGGTGACTCTTCACTGGTCATATTTGCAGATAACATTTCTAATTGGTGACATTGTACTACATAAGCGGGTGCTCCTTTTCGAATCATCTTCTTCATCTGAGATGATAATACAATTTGATTCTTTGGTGCTTGGAATCCATGTAATTTGTACTTCTGACCTCCCCATTTGAATTTAATAAATTGTACTTGATGGTTGGTGGCATAAGTACCTAAAGTTCGTAGCCATTGGATACCTAAGACTACATCTACTCCTCCAACGGTACCGTGAAGAATGGAGACTCTAAATTAAAGTCTTGAATCTGCGAAGTGACCTTATGGCATTTCACCACCTTATCAATGTTCTTATTGTCAGCTACCATCACTTTCATGTTTGGTAAGGGAAATGAAAAAATATTGAGTCTCTTTGCCACAGTTGCATCTAAAAAATTGTGTGTGCTACCAGAGTCGATGAGAACCACTACGTTGTTCTTCTTTATGTGTCCTTTTAACTTTAAGGTCTGAGGTTGTGATATACCTGTCGTAGCTGATAATGACACTTGCGGAATACTTCCGTCATCTAATTCTGGTGAGAATTCTGGGGCATCTTCTGTTTCTTTTATGTCAAAATCTTCATTGTTTGAATCATTGGTTGCTTCATAATTATATAGGTTCTTTAGTTCTTTTTCTTTAGCACATCTATGTTTGGGGTCCCACTTTTCACCACATCGTTTGCATTTACCCTCTTTTATCCTTTGCGTTTCCACATTAGATTTTTCATCTTCACGACGATGTGGTGGAACATATCTTGTATTGTTTGAGTCCACATATTGGGGTACTCTTCGTCTTGAATATGTTTTTTCCGATTTTGACCAAAATATTTGTTCGAATTTCTTTTCGGCTGTTTTTGTTTTTCATCTTGCTACTTCTATTGATGTAATGTCATGCATCTCAAGTTCTACTTGTAAATGGGTTTTGAGTCCTGAGACATATGTTTGAATTAGACAAGATTCTGATAACCCAAGTACTCGTGTTACTAAGGTCTCCCATTCTTGAGGGTATTCGTCCACACATCTTTTTTGTCGTAATTTGATGATTTTTGAAAAGAACTCTTCTTCCTTTACACCTTGGAATCTATTAAAGAATGCATCCTTAAACTTTCTCCAACTAATGACATGTGTTGTCTTTTTCCACCACATATACCAATTATATGCTTCACCATCCATTTTCATGGATGCATGCCTGAGTTTTTCGTCATCATCATTGATGTCATATATCTCAAAGTATTCTTCTGCTTTATTTATCCATGCAACATTGTTTTTTTCATTTCCATCGAATTTAGGCATCTCGACCTTTGCCTTTCGTTGGTATGTCGCTAATGGTTGAGCGAAAAAGGGGTGTTGATTGGTAAAGGTATCCCAGAGTTGCTTGTTTGTAAGAGTCGCGTTACTCATTTCTTGGTGGGTTGTCGCTGACTTTTTTGGGGATTCAGCTTTTTCATGAGAGTCTATTGATTTCATTGAATATGAAGAGTTGTGCTCTTGATTTTCTTCATCTTCTTGCAGTAGTTGTGCGGTTGTATAATTCATCTTTATACACAGAAGTTTCAGCAATGTTAAGGTCTCTTTGAGATCTACTTCTGTTTGGACACAGTGATTTTCCATCTTTATTTCTATTCGATTTGTCGTATCTCGAAGATTTTTGATATTGGCAGCCTGCCCCTCAAGCTTGATCTGGAATTCATCTAATCTTTTATTGACCTCATCGTTGTTGTTATTTATCTTATGCTCCGCGTCAACCAATTTTTTTTGGAAATGAGCCATTGTCATTGTCGACATTGAGCGAGTTTGTGGGGGCGTATATTTATCTGCCAGCTTAATTTTTTTTTTTTATTATTAATTAATTAATTAAAAAATTAATTAATTAAATTCATGTTATATATATAACTTATAATTAGATTAAGTTATGTAATATATATTATATATATATATATATATATATATATAGATATATATATATATATATATATTAATGATATAAACATATATAATTACTATCCTGAACAATCACGTTTGACTGATGGGAACCTTTGACTGTTCAACAAACTATGGAATATCACCGCAAGCTATGGATTTGGACGGCACAATGAATTGAGACCCGTGGAATAGGTGGCTATTTGGTGAAGTTTGATTGGTCGCTATATATGATAATCGAGCGAGGAAAATTCAATGGTTGATGGGATGGCGTTAGGGTGGAGAGGTGTCATTGTTGTGGACAACGCGACATTCACCAGGGACAACGACGACTACTAAAAGAAAACAATTGTTGGGACAGGATGAGAGATACAACGTTGGCTCCGGTGTATGGACGTGGCCACAGTTGATAGGAGAAGACAGGGTGGTCAGGTGCAGCAGAAAGGCTAGAAGGGCACGATGGTTTGATGATGAGAAGAGCGGCAGAGGTTATGGCAATAGTTTCCAAAGAAGAAACAATTGCGAAGGCAGCTGTGTTGGTGCTGGATAGTCGCAGCGAGAGCAGTCCAGGCAGGAAGTGCGTAGACAGGGTGTTGGTAGTGAGTATGGTAGCGGAAGGTAAGTATAGTGATAACAGTGGATAGATGCGTGAAACCAGCAGTGGATGGATGCGTGAAACCAACACAGGCGAGAGGATTCGACTGCTCTGACACCAATGAAGTGAAAACTTCTTGATACGCATTTATATATATAAATATTTATTAACGAATAATTGATTGATGATGATTGTTTACAATGGGGGTTCTTGGCTTATATACCGCCATGGGCACCCTTTGGGGAGAGGGCATGATCTTATGATCGTGCCCTTTCATCTAATAAACCTAAAATTAAATACTAAATAATTTTTTACATAACACCAGGATTGGGTATGAACCTGATTTTAGTATCCTAGTTACAAGATAAGGGGTATGATATTCTCTTCGTGGGGAAGAAAGTGTATGTCAAATACTTGAGCTGGAAAAAGGTGAGATAGATTGGAGTTCGAAGTAACAGTTTATACCGGTTACAAATCGATTCTCCAATGGCACTGATAGGTAATGACAGTAGCAGTGAGAAGGAGCTGAATGAGTTATGGCACAGGAGAATTGGACATCTACACCATGGAGCACTCAAGATGCTCAAAGAAACTGTAACAGGGGTTCCTTAACTTGGCACTGAACACGATGATGTGTGCAGAGGATGCGTACTTGGGAAGTATGCTAAGGCGACATTTCCATGAAGTGACAATAGAGTTGATGGCATGTTAGGACTTATACACTCAAATATTTGTGGCCCGATGTCCACTAGAGCTCTCAGCGGTGCCAAATATTTCATCACCTTTATTGATGATCATTCCAGGAAAACTTGGATCTACTTCTTGAAGACCAAGCACGAGGTCTTCAATCGTTTCAGAGAGTTTAAAGCTCTTGTGGAGAATGTGACAGGGAAGAAGATCAAGGTGCTTCGCTTTGATAATGGTGGAGAATATATTGATAAAGACTTCATAGATTTCTGTGCGGAGGAAGGCATCAAGAGAGAAGGGACAACTCTATATAGTCCACAACAGAATGGTGTAGCGAAGCGAAAAAATCTATGTTGCCAGGAAACGTGGGTTCGGGTACGGGTATGTCATTTTTCGAAACAGGGTGCGTGGGTTTGTCGGGGGTATATTATAATTTATATATATATATAATATAATATAAATATTATATTTTATAAATTATAATATATATGAATTTCTATGTTGCATGGGTTCCCGAACCCAGGGGTGGGGTTCTCGAACCTGTCCCAGGTTCTCGTCCCCAAGTACTGGATTTGGGTTCGGGTGCTTCTGAGAAGAACCCATAAGAGCCGGGTTCTTCATTAAAAAAAATTGGGTTCTTTTGTCTTGACGGGTACGAAGAACCCTGATGATGGGTACTTGGAACCCCAAAATCAGGTTCTTTTGGGTTCTTTGGGGTTCATTTTAGTTTTTATGTTTTAATTTTTAATTAATTTAATGGGCTTCCCCTAATATTCTAGGTAGCTAGTTCTTCATCTTGCGAGAGGAATTGGAGTACTTATACCTTTATCCATTTAGTAAAGAGAAATATGTTGGGCTCAAAGAAGGCAGAGAACTTAGTGTACGTTCATAGCACACTTCATCTCATATCTCGAAAAGACCCTGGATACGAGGGTCCTTTCAAGAGATGGGACCAATACACAAACGATGCTATGTGTGTGGATGAGGAGATACAACCAAATGGCCTTATTGAGCTATCTCCAATTGCTATGGATGAGCAATAGCCTCAAGATGAGTGATCCCTACCTGGAGAGCATGCTAACTGAAGATCTGTGTGATGTTGATGACATTGCTTGAGGAAGCCATTGTTCACTATTAGATACTTCTATTTTGGTATTTTAAAATTTCTCAGTTCTTGTTTGGATATGCCTTAAGACAAATTTTGAATGTAGTATGACAATGGACATATATCGTGATTCTTATTAATATGTAAACTCCAATTTGCTTTTGATATCTAACTAGAAATTTTGAAATTTCATTGTGAATGTTGAATGTTCAATGATGTGCATGTTTAAATATTTAAAATTTAAATCATAAATATTTTATTTTTCTTGTTTAAAGTTGAAAAATATACAAATTCATTAAGGTGGCTAACTTCAAGCTTCTTCCCTGTGAAGACTACTTTTGGCCTTTTCTTCCCCAATGCTCATGAGGAGTCCTATTCTGAATATACACTGTCGTGTTATATGTTTTTTCCTACAGAAAGCTGGGTAGATCTTGGTCATATAACATAGCCTTTGCAGCGTCAACAATGGTTCTATTTTTTCAATTTTTGGTAACATTGCTTATTGTCACGTGCCAGATGATAAAAGGACCAAACTGGATTAGAATGCAGAGAAGGGGTTCTTCATTGGATAAAGCGAAATCTCAAAGGCATTCAGAATCTACATTCCTAGAAATAGGAAGATAGTAGTAAGGCGAGACGTGAAGTTCATGGAGGATCGAGCTTTTAGGAGGTCTCGTGAGATGCTTGTAGGTGATCAGAATCAGTCAACAGAAGCTTCTTTAGTCTAGCAGCAGGGGCAGCTAGTGGGACAGGCAGGAGGACAGTCACAAGGGTCGAGTACTGTGACTAGCACTAATATTTCCTCAAGTGTAGGAAATTGAGGAGTTCTCAACAGATGGAGCGGCAGAGACAGGATGAGGAGCTGGGAAAACTTCTTATGACTAGTGGTTGAACCAACAGAGAGGTTCGTCAGACATTGAGAGATGAAAACGAGTTCATTGGAACTCCTAGGAGAAACAAGAGACAACATAGACATCCTGACAGATACCAAGCTTTGGTGGCTCAGGTTATAGAACCTTCCAGTTTTCAGGATGGCGCACAAGATCAGGTGTGGATAGGTGCTATGGTAGAAGAGTATAGCTCTATCATGATGAATGATGTTTGGGAGGTAGTGCCTAGCCAGAGGACAAATCAGTTGTAGGTTTGAGATGGATCTATAAGATCAATTATGTGGAAAACGATGGTGTAGAAAAATACAAGGTTAGGTTCGTGGCAAAGGGGTATGCATGCAAGGAAGGGATAGATTATGAGGAGACCTTCGCCCAGTTGCTAGATACACTTCTATTCGGTCTGTTATATGTCTAGTAGCTTAGATGGGTTGGCAGAGTCACTAGATGGACATCAAGACAACCTTCTTGAATGCAGTGATAGAGGAAGACATGTACATAGAACAACCAGAGGGCTTTGAGACTCATGAGAGGCGCACACATGTGTGCAAATTGAAGAAAGCTCTATACGAACTCAAGTCGGCTCCTAGGGCTTGGTATGGTAGAATTAACACCTACTTACAGCAAACGGGGTTTGTCAAGAGTGACGCAAATCCCAACCTTTACTATTTGATGGTAAAGGATGAGCCACTCATTCTAGTCTTGTATGTGGATGATCTCTTTTTGACATGATCATCAGGGCTCATTGAGTACTGCAAGAGGAACCTGGCAGCAGAATTTGACATGAAGGATTTGGGGTTGATGCACTATTTCCTAGGGTTGGAGGTGTGGCAGAAGCATGGGGAGATCTTCCTTAGGCAAGGAAGATACTCTATAAATATTCTGAAAATGTTCGGAATGTAGGACTGCAGACCCATGTCTATGCCCATGATTACCAACTGGAAGAAGATAGACGCATCAGATGACAAGGATGTTGACCCCACCTTGTATAGACAACTCATTGAGTTTCTCATGTATCTGGTCAACACTATGCCATATATTTGCTTCAGAGTCAATACCCTTAATCAATTCATGGTGGAACCAAAAAGGGTACATTGGGCAGCAGTGAGGTATATTCTGAGTTATATTCACAACACAGTCGAGTATGGGTTGAAATATACTCAAGAGGATGACGTTAGACTTTCTGGATACACAAATGCAGATTGGGCAGGTAGTTCAGTTGACAGGAAAAGTACCTCTGGGTATTGCTTTAGTGTTGGATCAGGGATGGTTTCTTGGTGTAGCAGGAAGGAAAAGTCAGTAGCATTGAGCTCTGCAGAAGTAGAGTATATGGCAGCCAACACAACTACGTGTGAATCTATATGGCTTTGGGCGCTGCTAGTAAGCTTGTTCAGGCAGAGGATGGATGCGACCAGTGTCTATTGTGATAATCAGAGTTGCATAAATCTCTCTGAGAATCCAGTGTTTCATGATAGGTCGAAGCACATCGATATTCAGTGTCACTTCATCAGAGATTGTGTACAAGGAGCAATCAAGCTATAATGTGTTCCCACAGAAGAGCAGGTTGCAAATATACTCACGAAAGCTCTAGGGAGAGCTAAGTTCATCTATTTCAAAGAACAAATGGGTATGGTGGAGAACCCGTTTCAGTAGCAGGGACAGGTCATTTTGGATGTTGTAGATGTTGCAATTGCAACAACAACAAATGAGAGGGAGTTGCAATGTAGATGCAGTGTTGGCAGCGGTATGGTAGGGTCGGTAGCAGCACAGATGCAACATATATTAGAGTTGCGCAGTGGTTGGTGTGCAGTATGGTCAGACATCAACAACATGACAAGAGATGAGATAGAGACAGGGTGCTGCTAATGGGTGTGCAGTAGCACTAGAACATGTTCCTCCCTAAGAGGGAGTGTTAGTTTTTGTAGCATCGGATGTATTCTAGCCACGAAATTTTGTGGAGAGGCTAGAATACATGAGATCTCCAAAACCCTAAAAACATTTCTGAAAATTCTACCTAGAAGTGTCTCAATTAGATTATTAACCGATTTTTAAATATTTCCTAAGTCTAAACTATATGGTTAAATAATCAATATTAATTGAGATAAGGTGTGAATCATCTAGAAACTCACACAGATCGATCTAGAAATGATCCTAGTCATTGGTTAAGTTTAATTTTGGCCGTTGGTGTTCTAATAGTGGATTATAAAAGAAATTCGATTTGGTGATGGAAATCATCTAGTGCAGATACTTAGTTGTCAAGACAGTTCGATTTTCTCAGTAGCAGCAACTTAATATAGAAGATTGAGCCAGGGGGTGAGTAGCAGGTGGAAGAATAGAGCAGTAGCATTCCGGGAGGAGGATTTCCAGTTCCTAAAAGAGTCAAAGGAAGGAAGGCCGAAATCTTCAGAGGGCCAGCATAGGCTCTGAGTAGACAGTGACATAGGGAGCTCAGCGCAAAGGCGGGGGAAGCTATTTCAGAGGCAGAAAATAGTTGTGGGGTGAGAAAAAATTCTCACAATATTTTTGTCAATGTTTTCCTTAGATTAGATTACCAATTGGGCATCTAAATCATTGTACTCAAAATTGTTGCTGAACATTAATAATAAAACCCTCAGTTGTTGCATCGGTTTTTCGAAGTTGGGTTTTTCTGAGGACAATTGTCCAAAAATAACTATCGAAATTACAATGTTCACTAGAATTTCTCAGTTTCCAATATTTTATTTTTGCCACTATTTTTATGGTGAAAATTGCAGCTGTGATTTTATTGGTTATTTGTCGCAACAAATAAACCGCATAATTAATATTTGAGTTAGAAGAATAATTTCCAGTAGTTGTAATAGTGAAAAATTCACAGAGAAGAGGATGTCGACCTACACTCCAACTCAAGTTGGCTTATTTCATGGGCAAACTACTATATAAAAGAGGTCACGGCCTCACTTGAAGAACATCAATTCAAGCATCTAAAATCCAAGAAGTGTGAGAATCACAAGTGAAGAAGCCTGTCATCAAGTAAAGAAGGAAGGAGAAGGAGTCGAAGTTATTGTGATCTGTTGTAGGGAAAATACCTCACACATGTGAGGACATCTAGCATCATTTCTTGCAGAAGAAGCCGAGGTAATCACAATCAACCTGGGAATCCGAATGAGGGAAGAAACCAAGTCATCTATTAAGCCAAATTGTTGGAGAAGGAGGTATTATCCAAGTGAGAAGGAAATCGAGGATAAAATCGTTGTTTATTTCTCTTACGTGCTGCAACTACGGTTTTTTAAGATGTGGAGAATTGTAGGCCTGTGGTAGTAGGCTGAAATCTGAAGAGATGTTGAGATCCTTGTGGGAACACCACTTTGACTAGCGTTGACTCAAGGGCATCAAAGAATCAAGAAGATCCTCTCATCTCCAAGAAAACAATGTCTACATCATCTTCTTAAAGGAAGTGTCAAAACCCTAGATGGGTCAAAGAAGAAGTCTATGCTAAAAGCATTCTTGGGATCCTCACACAAGTCAACATCAAGGAAAGAGACCACAAAGACCTTACCTCTACAAGTTGAAGAGACCTGCAAATCAAAGTAACTTGAAGTCTACACATCCAAGAGAAGCAAGATCAAGGACATTCTCATTCTCATCAAAGGAGCCAAAGTGATCTCCCTCTCTTTGAAGTCAAGAATCACTATTGAAGAAAAGCATCTTCATCAAGAAGAAGTTTTCAATTACCTATATCATCATTAAATTCAAGAAGGAAGGAGCATCCTCACAAGTAAGTATATTTATGTCTAATCTAAACCTGTCAAAATGTCTTTTTGCAAGGAAAGCAACAAATTGGTTGGGGTTTCAAATTTTCTTGCATGGAAGAAGAGGAAAGATCTGAACCTCGTAGAAAATGAGGCCATGGAACATGTTTAAGGGCTCAATCTCTAAACCTCCAAAGGAAGATACTCAAGCACTTGCAAGGTATATGAAAGGGGAAGCAGGGGCTGAAAGGATTCTCATAGAATCCATCAAGGATCCCCTCATTCCCTATGTATCTAAACTAGAAACTTTGAAAGAAATTTATGAAGAACTTGTAGAGTTCTTTTCTGTAAGCACTGTAGGAGAAGTGATCTCGTTAAGACAAGAACTCTACAAGTTGAGGATATCAAAAGAAAAAGTAATAGCCTACTACTTTATGAGGATATCTGAAATAAGGGACCAAATGTGAAAATTCGGCTAACCCCAAATCCTATTGCATGAATTGATGTGTTATTTATTATATTTGTTAATTTAATTAAACAAATTATTTGTTGTGTGCTACAACAAATATTGAAACAAATACACTGCAACCTTCACAAAACAAATACTGCGGAAAAAATGCTAGTAGAAATAGATGCGCACACACAAAATACATTGTTATTTTTGGACTAAGTCCCCGTAAAAACCCAACTCGGGAAAATCGAGGCAACAGTTGAGGGTTTTAATATTATGCAGTAGTGAAAATCTGAGTACAAACTATGGATGCCCAAATTGGCTATCCAAACAGAGGAAAAATGGCAAAAATAACTAGTGAGGACACAGGGGATCCGACACAGACCTAAGCTCGAAACTGAGTTGTCCCTTGCTACCTCTGTGCAGTCTCTGCATCAATCTATGCAGTCATTGCGTCCCTCTAAATCGGAACTGCATCACCTCTCACTGTCTCATCAACTGTTGTCTAGGAAACTGATACTCTTTGCCTTCGGACCCTTTGCCCAGCTGTTGGCTCAGAATTTCTCTCTCCTTCTCCCCAACAAAATGGAAATCTCACCAAGAGGGTTTTGCGCTGCCTCTCTGTGGCAATCACAGCCTCTATGCAATGTACTCGCCAGAATTGGGAAAAGCTTCCTCCGACCTCACTATCTCTGCCCCTTTCTCATTGCTTCGATCTCACTGAATCACCTCCGACAATTGAATGCTGCTACTTTGGAGATCGATTTCCCAACAAAGTTGAATGCTCAACTTATTTGGTGTGTCTTCTCTGAGCCCCATTGATTTCTTCTTATAATCCTCCATTGAGACTTGGAAATATTGAAAACTGACTAATAAATCTAATTAAGCCGTCTCTTTGTGGAATTTCTAGAAACGATTTTTGGGTATTGGAGAATATGTGTATTCTAGCCTCTCCACCAAATCTTGTGGTTAGAACACATCTGATGCTACAAAAACTAACACTCCTTAGCGAGGAATGTGCTTTAGTGTTATTGCCCCCTGTAGCACCACCCTGTCTTTGCATCATCTCCTGTCACACTGCTGATGTCTGGTTGTTGCTGCCCACCAACGAATGCACAACTCTGATATGTGTTGTTGCTAAATGAACTGCTACCAACACTGCATCTGCACTGTGACTCCCTCTCCATCTGCTGTTGCTGCAACTGCAACATCTGCAATTGAAAATCATCCTAAATATTGAATCAATTGTGATCAGTATGATACATCTGTCACCTGAGTCTCTGACTGCTGCTAGTATCTGCGATGTCACTGAGGCATCTGCAGTGCTATTGACTCCCCACTGAGTCGGCTGCACTGTTGCCAACTCTGCACTGCACTCCCCAACATTTGAAATGCAACTAGACTTTGCATCTGTCACTCTGGCATTTGGCTGCATCTACTGCCACTGATCCATCCTGCTATTGAAATATTGTGGGCTCCCGTAGCAAGGTTTTGATTCAAGAGGTGGACCTCCTCAAGAATATCTATAGCACTCCGAGGCTACAATACCAAGTCACCCCACTTTACTCCTTGGCGTATGTCAGCAAACATGGTGAAGTCTTCCTCCAACCTAGAGGACAACCTATCAATCTGGGCATGAGGTGCCGCCTAGTCTTGCTTCTCCTCCTTGTTCTTCTTCCTGAGAGGACATTGGGTGTTGTAGTGACCATACTCATCACATCTGAAGCACTTAACCTTTGATAGGTTCTTATTCTTCTTTCGTTGCTCCCCCTGTCCCTGATTGGAACCCTTTGATGCGAGGGCCACATTCTCCTCCCCCTTCACCTGCTTCGACTCGCTGCTGCTGCTGCTGCCACTGATAGAGCTCTTTACTAAGTCTCGCCTCAACTCCTGCTGCTGCAAATCGGCCCACATCCTATCCCACCTTGGCAAGGTGTCTTTGCCCAAGATGCTTTGGACAAATGCCTACCACTCGTCGGAGACATTGTTGAGTGCCAATCATACTAGCTCTGTGGCTTGAGGTGGTGCTCCAATAGCTGACAATTGATCCCGGATCTCCTAAATCCTGGTGAGGTAGGGGTTTATGCGTTCCCCTTTCTGCATCCTGGTGCATTTCAGCTTCTTCTCCAAGTACATCTTTCGCTGCTTAGAAGTGCCTTGGTACAACGTGGAAAGTGTATCCCACATCGCCTTGGCTGTTCCATGGCTCGCTATGTGTGATACAATGTGATTTCGAACACCGTCAAGAATCAACCTCTTTGCCCTCGCCATCTCCTTTCAATATTCCTTCAACTGATCTGCATCCATGGGGATAGCTACCATTGCATCTTATGAATGGCTTCAGGCCATATTCATCCAGAAGGAAGGGCATCCTTGCCTTCCATATGACATAGTTGGAAGCACCGTCCAACCTGTCCTGAACTTGTAGTCCGACAGTGGCCATCTCAGCAAAATAAGTGGAAATGCTCCTCTTCTCTTCTGGTCAGCTGCTGCTCGGCTCTACACACTCCCTATTGGAGTGAGTATATCTGCTCATAGCGATTACTGATTTGCAAGAGAAAATTGAACTTCTGAAGCTAGAAGTCCCTTGAGGAAAATTTCCCTCAGTGTGTGCTCTTTCTTCCTCCTGATGCTATTTTGCACAAGCAATGGCTGCAAAATAATGCGTCCAGCTAGAGATCTTCTCTGCAAGAAAAATACTGGCTGCTCTTTCTACCTCTGGTAATCCTCAAACTAGAGAAATTCGATTTCTTTGTCGCTCACTCAGAGAAATCAATTTTTCCTCCAGAAATTAACCCTCACTTCTTTGGTGATCCAACACTGACCTCAGCTCGAAACTGAGTCGTCCCTTGCTACCTCTACGTAGTCTCTCTGTCAGCCTACACAATCTCTATGTCCCTCTAGCTAGGAATTGTGTCACCTCTCACTGTCTTGTCAGCTATTGTCTGGGAAAATAATACTCTTTGCCTCCGAACCCTCTGCCCAACTTCTGGCTCAAAATTTCTCCTTCTCCCCAGCAAAACATAAACCCCCCCAAGAGGGCTTTGTGCCGTCGCTCTGCAATGTACTCACTGGAACTAGAAAAGCTTCCTCCAGCCTCACTATCTCTGCCCCTCTCTCCATGCTTCGATCTCACTGAATCACCTCTGGCAATTGAATGCAGCTACTTTGGAGATCGATTTCCAACTGATTTTGTGTGTCTTCTCCAAGCCCCATCGATTTCTTCTTATAATCCTCCGTTGAGACTTCAATGACCACGATTAAATGTTAATTGATGGCTAGGATTAACTAGAAATTGATACATCTACTTTTTTAGAACATTCTCATTGTGACTTAATTAATTATGATTAATTAATCATATATCCTAAGTTTAGACTTAGGAAATATTAAAAACTGACTAATAAATCTAATTAAGTTGTCTCTAGGTGGAATTTCTAGAAACGATTTTTGGGTATTGGAGAATACATGTATTCTTATCTCTCCACCAAATCTCATGGCTAGAACACATCCAATGCTACAAAAACTAACACCAACTACAATATTTGGGTGAAATAATGTTTGACAAGGAGATGACTACTATAGTACTAAAAACACTTCCAGAGGAATGGGGTAACTTTACATCAAGCATTTATGGGAAGAAGGAAGCTACTCCATTCAAGGATCTATGGTCACTATGCAAAATTGAAGAAACCAGGTTGAAGGCAAATATGACGTAGGATCAAATGAGAAAACTCATGCATATGCTGCTATGGCAAAGAGAAACGGGAAGTTTGGAAAATTTGGTCCTCAGAAGAGAAAACAGAATATGACAAAAATGCAATGCTATGGACGTCAAGAATAGGTGTTGATTTGGGGTAGCATCGAATGTTCTTTAGCCACGAAATTTGGTCGAGAGGTTGGGGCACATGAGATCTCCAATACCCAGAAAGTGTTTGGGCAGATTCTAAACAGATCCGGAGATATTAAAATAATTAATATTTTTAATGGAGTCTTTAAGTCTAAACTTAGGGAAACTAAAATATTAGTGTGTATTAATATGAATCTATCTTAGAATGGTCCAAAAGACATGGATCAAGCCAGATCTAATCTTAGCCATTGATTAGGGACTTAATCTCTGTCGTTGAGATATCAATAGGAAATATAAGAGGAGGCTTGATGGTCACTTGGAGAGTACACCAAATGATTAGTCATTCTATTCTCTAGAGCGGGGTTTGCTAAGAGAGATAGAATCAGTGATCGGAGAGCAACTGAGGGGCATTGAGTACAGAGAAACAGGGAAGGCAGAGATTGTGCCGGGAGAGCAGCGCAGCAGCCAAGGAGGGTGACGCAGAGCCACACAGAGGCAGCCAAGTGGTGCACATAGCACTAGAGGGGTCAGCGTAGCTGACGTAGAGGCTCCTAGAGCTGACGCAGGGCCTCCTAGGGCTAACGCAGGCCAAGGAAGGCTAACACAGGGCTAGCGCTGGGCCAGGAGAGGCTGACCCAGTCTAGATTGGGCAGACGCTGGGGTTGTAGAGCAATTTTGTGCTAAGGAACTACCGGAAGGATTTTCCAGGGTTTTAGCCAGGAGATTTCTCTCAAACTGTGATGTATAGCTGCTAAGGAAATTCTCTGTTGGGTAGGCTAGTTTCGGCACCCAGATTGTACTCTGATATTGCTTAATAAGAAAACTCTCAGATTGTTGCATTGGTTTTCCCGCATTGGGTTTTTTCCGGGGACATTGGTTCAAAAATAATGGTGTCATGTGGTGTGTTTGTTCCAATGTTCTAAAAAACGGTTGGCTCAAAACCGACTCGGCCGAGTTGGTCTGAGCTAGGCCTCCAATCTACGTCTCGGCCAAGTAATCGGTTCGGCCAGCCGGGTTAATACTGAGCCGGTCGAGTTGTCTAACAACTCTGCCGGCTTGGTATTAACCCGACTGGCTTGGCCGAGTTCGTATCAACCCGGCCGGGTTACGTACAGCAGCCCAGTGACTTAAAAAAATGCGATTTAAAAAAAAAAAAATATTAATTGCTTATTGATTGGGACTCCAAAGCAGTTTAGTATTTGTTTTGTTGGTCTTTGGGGTCCATTCCCCTCTCCCAAGCCCTATTTAACCCATTCAACCCCTCTCATTCTCTCACAACCATCTCATGCATTTGAGTGAGAGTTCAATGAGAGTTTGTGAGGAGTTGTTGAGTTTGTTTTTGGAGCAGCAGTGAAGAGTCTTGGGCAAGCATTGTAGCTGGAGTGAGGAGCTTCTTTGTCAACCATTTAGAGCAACATTGAGGAGTTGGTTTCTTGGAGCAAGCTTGACGAGGCAGTTTGTGCCTGAGGTATTTTTTTTCACTTGTACAAATCTGTTTTTGCTTATTAAATTTTATGTGCAAATCTAGAAATCCTAAAGAGTGTTTTTTGTGAAAGAAATGAACATTGAATCAGATTGTTTGCTTTCATTTCCAAGTCAAAAAATGGCACCTAAAGTGAAATATGCTGCTTGGGCATATGTTGAAATGGTTGAAAGTAAAATGCATTGCAAATTTTGCCATAGGAAAATTAAGGAAGGTCCTGGGGGCATTAATAAGCTGAAACAACACTTGGCGGGGATTAGAGGTCAAATTACTCCATGTACCTCATCAGAAATTTGGGAGATTAGGAAGGAATTGTTAGCCAACTTTGAGAAGTTTAAAGAAGATAAGGCTAGGCAAAAAAAGTTAGAGGCTAAAATAGGGAGGAAGAGGAATATACAAAAAATGATGGCTACCAACCCCCATTTTGATTTTGAGGGTTCTTCCTCTATCCCTTGTACTGATGCATCCAACCCTTTTCGATATGTTCCTCCCTCTTTTGAGTCTATTCAAGAAAGGGAAAGGGTAGAATGAAAAAGGGTGATATGAATATCAAAAGTTATTTCACTTCTTCCTCTCCATTAGATGCACATGGTCCTCAAGCTAGTAGAAGTCAAATGCATCCCACTTTAGATGACCATTGGAAGAAAGAATTGAGGGAGACTGCTTGTGATTACATAGCTAGATGCTGGTATGATGCTGATATCCCCTTCAATGCTTCTCGTTCGCCATATTATGAGCCTATGTTTGATGCCATACATGCTGTTGGAAAAGCCTTCAAAGGCCCTACTATGCATGAGCTAAGGGGGTATCTTTTGCAGAAAGAAATTTTATTGATTAATGACTATTTGAAATTTCAAGGACTCATGGGCAAGAACAGGATGTACCATCATGTCAGATGGATAGAGTGATCAAAGAAACCGTACCATCATAAACTTTCTTATCTTCTTCCCACGGGGAACCATGTTTTTAAAATCAGTTGATGCATCTGATAAGGAAAAAGATGGGCAATTGTTGTTTCAGCTATTGGATGAGGTCGTTGAGGAGGTGGGGGTGGCTAATGTTGTTCAAGTCATCACAGATAATGCTTCTAACTATGTTCTTGCTGGTAAACTATTAGAGGAAAAACACAAGACCATCTTTTGGACCCCATGTGTTGCACATTGCATAGACCTCATGCTTGAGGATATTGGAAAATTAGATTGGGTCAAAAACATTGTAAATCATGCCAAAAGCATAACAAAATTTATCTACAATCATTCATGGATTTTGAGCCTCATGAGGAAACACACTGGGGGCAGGGATATTATTAGGCCTGCCATCACTAGATTTGTTGCTCATTTTTTGACATTGTAATCTATGCTTTCACAACATAGAAACTTGCAAAAGATGTTTTCCAGTGAAGAATGTAATCTAAGCCAGTAGTCTCACAAACTGGAAGGCAAAGAATTGAAAAAGAAAGTTAATGAAGAAATATTTTGGAGAAAGGCAGCAAAGATTGTGAAGCTTGCTGAGCCACTGGTTAAGGTGTTGCGGTTGGTGGATGGGGAAAGATTGGCTACGGGCTTCATTTATGAGGCTATGGATCAAGCAAAGGAGCAAATAAGAGGGCATACAAGGATAAAGGGGCTAAGTATGGGACCATTTGGGCAATCATTGACGAAAGATGGAACAATCAACTCCATCGCCCTACACATGCAGCTGGGTATTTTTTGAACCCACGGTATCATTATAAAGCTAAAGAGACAGGAGCTTTGAGGGCGGGAGGTTAGAGATGGACTGATTCACTGCATTAATCGCAGGATCCCATTGGAGTCTGATCCACTGGAGATACACCGACAAGTCACGACCTTCACCAATGCCTCGGGTACCTTTGGGAAGAACCTAGCAAAGATTGCAAGAGAAGCAGATGAGCCAGGTAAACAATAATTTAATTTTCAAATTCTTAATAGTTTTTTTGTTAAATCGTTTATAATTTGAAAGTTGGATATACTTTGTAATTTTGTTGAGCTAACTCATTACACTCCTATGTTTTTTGCAGCACAATGGTGGGAGGCTTTTGGTAGCCATTGTCTTGAATTGTAGAATTTTGCAATTCGTATTTTGAGTCAAACTTGCAGTGCTACTGGGTGTGAGCGCAATTGGTCCGTCTTTGAGAGGATTCACACAAAGAAGAGAAATTGTTCTGCGAAAAACAGTTAAATGATCTAGTCTATGTCCAATACAACCTCCGGCTCAGATGCAACCAATTGCTGAACAAAAGACCTGATTCAAATCCCATTGTGTTGGAAGACATTGATCCAACATCAGATTGGGTAGTGGAGAGTCATCCAATAGAGTTTGCTTTTGATGAGGATATGGATTTTGAATTACAAACAATAGCATCACTTGAACATAATGTTCAATTGAATGCAAATCCTGATCCACTTGTACCAGCCTCAACCTCATAGCCAGCAAGTCCTCCAGTTGCAGGCGCTTTCTCTGCTTAGCCACGACAGAAGCGCAGCCGCATATCTCATTTATCTCAGCTTGCATCTGCTGCACAGCTTGCTAGTGCTACCACTTCTACAGTTGCAGTTGGAGATGATGATGAGGAGGAGCCATGGGCCCCCCTGTGTGACTTTGATGATGATCCAGAGATTGATCCACATGATCTTCTCTCCTCTGGCAGTAGCTACTAGCCAGTAATACTTACTACTGGTGACAATTTACTTTTGTTGCAGAGGCCATTTCTAGCCTCCTTCGTTATGTGTTTTTGTTTTGATCATGTATGTATTGGACAGTGCATTGGGTGCCATTTTGATATAATGGATATATTCATGAGCCTACTTTGATCATATGTTGTCTTCCATCTATATTCTAATGTTAAGTGTTTGGAAATATGAATGAAAATCTTTAAAATTATGTTTTTTTATTAAAAAAAATAAATATTTATGTATTTTTTACAACGAGCGAGTCATTGAAATCGAGCTGGCCGAGTCGATACCAAGTTGGAGTCAGAGTTGGAGTCGACCCTCGGCCGAGTTGGAGTCGGAGTCGGAGTTTTAAAACATTGGTTTGTTCTTTTTTTTTTAGTCATTGATCTGTAATATGTTGAGCATGCACTGGTGTTTATTTTCAGTATTTACTTTGTAAATAACTTGTTAAAGGAAAAATAACAAGTAGGTAGGAATAAATCAGAAAAAGTGCATGAAGGGTTTCTAAACTAACTAAACTTAGAAACTTCAACATGGCATCAGAGGGTGATTACAGATCACCGGAGGAGTAAGAGACATTAGCCGAGCGAAGCAATAACAGCAGAAAACAGTTGTCCCAAGGTGACAGACGCTGTTTCTAGCAGTGCAAAAGCCAAGAAGTGTGACACAGAGCCAGTCAAAGCCACGTAGAAGAAGTCGGGAGCTGCGCAAAGCCTCAAAGAGGCCAGCGCTGCTGACGCAGAGGGTTAGAGGATTGACACAGGGCATCCCAGGGTTGATGCAGACCCATCCGGGGTGACACAGAGCCAGTGTGAGACAGAGAGGGGCTGATGCGGTTCACAGAGAGGCAGTCGTTGGGGTCTAGAAGGCTACAGGAATATTGCAGAGTGGATCTGGTGAGGTACTATAGTCAGTACAGTACCTAACAGAGCTGGGCCAGAGGAGTTGTTACTGAGGGTTTCTAGCCGAGGAACCCGGATTAGAAGTGCAGTTACATAAGTTGATCAGAGTAGGGGACATCTCGACAAGCGACAGAAGGATTTCTAGGAGGGAAATCAAGACTCAGAGGGAGTCGAGAAGAGAATTTCCAGCTGGGAAGTAGAGACTCAGAGGGAGTTCAGAAGAGAACTTCCAGCCGGGAAGTAGAGACTCAGAGGAGTCAAACAGAGAACTACCAGGAGGGAAGTAGAGGAGCATCATGGCACTACACGGGGTAAGAGGCCAGGATAGACTGGACAAAGCATCGAACTTCACAGTCTGGAAGGCCAGAAACTTATCAGTGCTTGACAAGAATCGTGTCAAAAACTTCGCCTTGAAGGTTATAGCTATCCTAGTCGACTCCAATGATAACGACAAGTACGAGGAGGCAATGGCAAGGGCCAAGAGCATCATCCTTGACGAGGTCAAGGACCATGTAGTTCCACACATTGCCTAGAAGGAAATGGCATATGAGATGTGGTAGGCCCTCAAGAAATTGTACCAGCATACTTCTGTGCAGAGAAGAATTCTACTTGAGAACTAGATGAGGTCGTATCAGATGAAGAATTGTCAATCAATTGACAGCTTCCTCGGAGGACTAAATGAGATTCGAGACCAGTTGACTGCTATAGGAGCGACACTGGATCAGGAGCTTATGGTGAGGACAACCTTGAATGTTGTCTCAAAATATTGGGAAGTGTTTGTCTAGAGTATCCTGGGCAGAGGGATTATCCCACCTTGGGACGAGATGTGGGTAGCTCTTCACCAGGAAGAGATTAGATGGCAGTCGAAGACAGGTAGCAACAGCAAAGGGATGAAGGTCAAGCAGGAGGAGAAGGATGTGGCCCTTGCACATGAGGGAAAGCAGGAGAAGCGAAAGAAGAAAGATCTATCCAAGATCAAGTGCTTCCACTGTGGGGAGTTGGGTCACTATGCGACTCAATGTCCAAGGAAGAAGAGTAAGGGAGAGTCTTCCGAGACTAAGGCAGTGCTAGCATGGGCAGAGAAGGAAGTTTTGACAGACAATGACTGTGCCATGAGTGCACACACACCACTTGAGAAGAAGTGGGGAGACATCGAGCTGTAGTCAAGCGGACTACAGGCGATGAGGGGCAGGATCCTTGAGGTTCCCAACCTCTTGGATTAGATCTTGCTACGAGAGCCCCAAAGAGGAGTAGCAAGACTGGTTGGGTGGGTAGAGACAGATGCAGATGGAGCGGAAGAGGGAGCTACAGTGCAGGAGTCCCGAGACAATGCAAGGCTAGCAGGTTGCAGCGGTGCGAGAGGCACAGGAGTGGTTCACCAGTGCAAGAAGGCATAGAGAGGTGTGCAATGGTGTGAGATGCAAGGAGTTGTTGCAGCAGTGTAGAGGTTAGAGAGGGAGCACTTGTCAGCAGTAGAGGGAGCTTTAGCATCAGTGGGTGTCTCTAGCCCAACGGGGAGGTCAGATTGGGAGATTAGTTACTTACTTCTCAGTAACTGAGTTGCAGTGCAGCAGTGGGCGACATGATGCAACTTGATGAGAAGAGGTGCAGTGTGGATGTAGTGTTGGGAGAAAGGACAAGCATCAACATAGATGCAAAGGGAGCTGTCGTACAGATGCAACAGTGGCATAACCATGGGCAGCAGTACAAGAACCGATGTCGGATGATCAGAGTAATACTCAGTGAGGAGTATTGCTAGAGCACATTCCTTGCTAAGAGGGAGTGTTGATTTGGGATAGCATCGGATGTGCTCTAGCCACGAAATTTGGTGGAGAGGTTGGGGCACATGAGATCTCCAATACCCAGAAAGGGTTTGGGTAGATTCTAAACAAATTAGGAGATGTCAACAGTAAAAGTATAAGAGGAGGCTTGAGGGTCACTTGGAGAGTACACCAGATGATCAGTCATTCTATTCTCTAGAGTGGGGTTTGCTAAGAGAGATAGAATCAGTGATCGAGAGAGCAACGGAGGGGCATTGAGTACAGAGAAACAGAGAAAGCAGAGATTGTGCCGGGAGAGCAGTGCAATAGCCAAGGAGGGTGATGCAGAGCCAGCAAGGGCTCATGCAGGGCCACGCAAAGGCAGCCAAGTGGTGCACAGAGCACCAGAGGGGCCAGCATAGCTGACGTAGAGGCTCCCAAAGCTGACGCAGGCCAAGGAAGGCTGAAACAGGGCCAACATTAGGCCAGGAGAGGCTAACACAGTCCAGATTGGGCAGACGCTGGGGTTGTGGAGCAGTTTTGTGCTGAGGAACTACCGGAAGGATTTTCTGTGGTTTCAGCTAGGAGATTTCTCTCAAACTATGAGGTATAGTTGCTAAGGAAATTCTCTGTTGGGTAGGCCAGTTTTGGCACCCAAATTGTACTCTGATATTGCTTAATAAGAAAACCATCAGATAGCTGCATCGGTTTTCCCACATTGGGTTTTTCCAAGGACATTGGTCCAAAAATAATGGTGTCATGTGGTGTGTTTGTTCTTGTTTCTCTTAGTCGTTGATCTATAATATATTGAGCATGCATTGGTGTTTATTTTTAGTATTTACTTTGTAAATAACTTGTTAAAGGAAAAATAACAAGTAGATAGAAATAAATCAGAAAAAGTGCACGAAGGGTTTCTAAACTAAGTAAACTTAGAAACTTCAACAATAGGGGCATTACAAGAGAGATTGTCCTAAACTCAAGAGGGACAACAATAAAAGAGGAAGAGAAGAAGCCCATGTCATTGAAGAAGTGGAGGAAGCTGAAAAGAAGAAATCCAAGAATGAGGAAGCAAAATATCTCTACTATGATTGAGATAGTCTTCCTCACCTAGTTCTTTTCAAATTTATGTTTCAAGTTTTTCTATTGTAAATCATTAGAAGCGTGATAGGATGCATCATGTTAGGAGATGGCATCATAGAAGCATACGATTGAAAGCGAGAGTTTGTGACACCATCATAAAGAAGGATGGTTGATAACTGAAATAGAAATCTATAGTTGTCACCTATAGGAGGGTGTAGCTCTTGGTAACCTCATAGAAGCATAAGTAGCACTTATGGAAAGAAGAAAGTCATCTTGTATGAAAGGCTCATCATACATCATTCATGAGGAGCATTTGCCGAATGAGGATAATCAAGATCCTTCATTGGAATCTTCACTAGAAGGTTCACCTATTGAAGGGAGCAAGTGTTTCGAGAATTCCACCTTGTATGGGATTCATGGAATAAAAGTATAATGTCATAAGATACAAGGGAGGTCAAGATGATTGGAGCTCTTTCAATGATTTAAGTTGTTGAAGGAAGTCAAGATGACCTAAAAGAAAGAAATGAGGTATGTATGCATATATTTAATTAAGTCATGGCATATGGTTGAATGCTCTACCTTAAGACCATGATCGAAA
>APFE031602086.1:0-12770 GCA_000404065.3 Pinus taeda | reverse complement strand
TATCTTAGATTCCACGCCATTTATCTTAGCTTCTGTTAGCTTTTGTGCAAGTGACACTTGTTGCACTTGGTCTTGTAATTTTGATATATCACGTAGCATTTCTTCCTCTTCTTCATGAGTCATGCTAGAGCTTTCAGATTGCTTACTAGGTGTTTGCATTCTCTTTCCTCAGGGCATCAGCTACCGATAATAATTCTCTACTATGCCCTTTGAATTCCTTCAAAATAAATTTTCAAACCAAGTTGAAGCAAAAATTTAAAAAAATCTACACACCTTTTTTCACTTTGGAGGAGCTCGATATTGTCTCTGATGTATCTATGTACTTTTGGATCATCCAGTTCTAAAATTGTGGCCTACAATAGCCCTCTGTGGCCTCTTTCCAATGCCTCCAGTCTGATCCAAATTGGATTCTCCAAGGAAGAGTTATGTGAAATCTCCCGCAGTGCCCTGATTATAGACTAGTTCAATAGAGCGAACTTGTACGATGTGCCACGAGTCACTGTTTCAACCTTTGGATCTGAGAGATATATACAAGAAACTACAGTCCATCCTCTTTCTATACCTTCTTATGAAATTTCAATCTGATGCTCATAGAGAATGTTATGACGACTTTCCCTAGGTCACCTGTTTGGAATGTAATTAAGGAGTCTGCAAAAAAGACCAACTTCCTCAGATCATATCTCCGCAAATAAAGCACGAAAAGCTCTGAAATTTGGACCCAAGGTTCAGCGTAATTTCTTCTCAAATGGTTTTTTTTTTTTAGCTTCTGAAACATCGTAGAAAAAAGTTATAGTGAAAATTCCACGATGACCTATTTGGAGCAGCGAAACCCTAGAATCCAAAGCTCTGATACCGAATGTTATGAAACTAGCTCAAGAAAAAGATAGAAAAGATAGATCAACGCCTTAGAATAGCCTCTTCAAGGGGGAAACCTCCTTTACATTACATAAATGAACAATTCTTGGATGATTCAAATGACAAAACCTCCTTTCTATATATAGGAGTTTAAGGAGTCACAATATAACCTAGCCGACTTAACAATAATAATATAAAGCAACAAAAATAACAATAGAGGAATTCTATGGGGAATAGTAATAACAATATGGGGACAATAGGGGCACAACAATATTAATAAGGGGTACAACTACAATAGTAATGGGGTTATCACTAGTATTATAAGTACCCAACACCGAGGTTTTGATGGGAGAAGTCACAAAAGAAGAAGTGGGAAGTATTATAAAATCTATGGCCAAAGACAAAAGCCCTGGGCCAAATGGGTGGCCTATTGAACTCTTCCAACATTTCTTTGACCAGATTGGTTTAGAATTAACAAAGGTGGTTGAGGAATCCAGAAGAAAAGGTATGGTCTATGCGCCATTCAACTCAACCTTTATAGCCCTTATTCCTAAGAAAGAAGATCCAGAATCGTTTGAAGATTTCAGGCCTATATCACTTTGCAACAAAATTTATAAAATTATAGCTAAGGTGATTGTTATCCATCTAAAGCCAATTCTATCTAGATGCCTTTCAAATGAACAGTTTGGTTTTCTAGATGGACGCAAAATTCATGAAGCCATTGGGGTGGCTCAAGAGACAATTCAAAGTGTTAAACAGATGAAAAGGAAAGGAGAAATGGTGAAAATTGATCTGTCAAAAGCCTATGACATAATCAGTTGGACCTATCTCTAGATGTTGTTAACACATCTGGGTATAAAGTTGACTTTAGCAATTGGATCATGGGATGTATCACCAGTGTCAGTTATGCAATCCTTATTAATGGAGCAGCCTCTCCTTTCTTCAAAGGGTAAAGAGGGTTAAGACAAGGATGCCCTTTGTCCCCGCTGCTCTTCCTTCTGGTAGCAAAAGGATTGAGTCAATTAATTCTAAAAGCCAAAAGGGAAGGAACTTTAAAAGGTCTGGAGGTAGCAGTCAACTTATACATTTTGCACCTTCTCTTTGTCGATGACATCTTACTCTTCAGTAATGGGAATCGGTCAGAAATAAAGGAGCTCAAGAATATTCTTGAGCTTTTCATGAAAGCCACCGGGATGCAAGTGAATTATAGGAAATCTCAGATCATTTTGGAAGGCTTTAACAGACAGGAGAAAAGTCAAATTACCTCAGTTCTACCCTTTGATGTTTATAAGCTCGAAGATCCTTTCAAATATCTGGGGTTTTGGATGAAGCCAGATAATTATAGGAAATAGGACTGGAATTGGCTGTTAGCTAAGATTGAAGCAAGAATCTCTCATTGGAGCTTCAAGTGGCTTTCTTGAGCAGGAAGGCTAACTTTAATCAAATCAGTTCTTTTAGCAATTCTAGTTTACTGGGTTGTGCTGACTTGGGTCCCTAAAGGAATATTGGAAAGGATAAGAAGAATCTGTAGTAGATTTCTCTGTGCTGGATCAAAGGAGGATTCAGTGCTCCCTTGGGTCACCTGGGAGAAAGTGGCAAGACCGAAAGAATGGGGAGGGTGGGGAATAAAAGACCTCACTGCTATCGAAACCTCCCTAGCAGCTAAATCAGGGTGGAGAATTGTCAACATGGAAAATCTCTAGATGAAAGTGGTAAAGTAGAAATACATCGACCCCACCCCTCTAGAATATTGGATAAGGAACCCAGATAAGAAAGGAGGAAATGTGTTGGTAGTCTGGAAGGCGATTATAGATGCCTTCAAGATTATTGAGCAAGGCTTGTCTTGGCAGATTGGAAATGGTGAAAATCTTCGAATAGGAATGGACCCCTGGGTGGGGTGTAATGAGAATTTTTCTTTGCCCCTAGGCTTGATTAGGCATCTAGAATCCAAAGGAATTCTTTTCCTTAATTAGGTAGAGAAAATTGGTCACTCATACATATGGGGACAAGCATGGAAATCAGGAGAGGAATTAGACCTTTGGCCCCATTGGTGGAACAACTGGAAGGTCTACATTCAAGAACTTTTCAGATCTAATGTAAGGCTTAAAGACAGTCCAGATCATCTGGTGTGGGCTCATGTTGATTCTGGATCCTATTCCCCAAAATTTGGATACAAGTTCCTCATGACAAAGAAAGGTTGGGGAGATTCGCAATGGTGGGCAAAGTCATTATGGAAGCTAAAGTGCCCTCCAATAGCCAGACTCTTCTTCTCATGTATTCTAAAAGGAAAATTCCCTACATTGGACATCCTCCAATCCAGGTTTAAGTCAGGGCTGGGAAGATGCTCTCTGTGAAAAAGGGACTCTGAAACTATAACACACCTTTTTATTGACTGTCCTGTAGTTAAAATAGTATGGGTGGAGGTTGAGAAACTTATTAAAAAACCGGTAGCCTGGGAAGCAGAAAATATCTCTGATTCATGGAACAAACGGTGGTGCTTATATTCAAATGGGAAATTTCGGAATTTGCCTCCAATTATCTCTTGGGGCATCTGGATTGCAAGAAACAGATACATCTTTCTAGACAAGGAAACCCCTGTTGAATCAATTGCCATTCAATGCACATCTATTTACTCAAACATACTCGATTCAGAGGAAGAAAGGATGCCCAGACAGGTTAGAGAAGAAAAAATCAAGGAAGGAGTGCCATGGGCTTATTTTGATGGAACTTCTCAGAATAACAAAGCTAGAGTAGGATTAATCATCCATTTAAACAAAATACAAACTCTAAAAGTTTCCGTGGGCTTAGGCAATGGCTCAAATAACTTCGTAGAATTATCTGCTCTAAAGCTTCTCCTATGTTGGCTTATACATAGGAATATCTTCACAGTTCGGATTTTTAAGGATTCATTAAATGTTATCAAATGGGCAAATGATCAAAGCAGATGTCAAAATTATATCTTGTATCCTTTATTAGAAGAAATTTGAACATTTAAAGTTGTCTTTTAATGTTTTCTCTATTCATCACATTTACAGGGAGCGCAACGATTCAGCAGACATGCTTTCTAAAGAAGGTCTACAACAAGCTTTGGGCTATTGGAGAATAGTGGAGGGAAACAATGGAGAAATCCATGCCTCAAACTAGCCTCCTTATGTATAGATTGCATACCTCTGAAGACTTAGCAGACTGGTCATAGAAATTTCATTTTGTATATAGCTGTAAGGGTTTATTTTTTGTAAATATGTTTTGTTAAAGAGTTGGGAATCTTTTTTCTTTTTGGGTTGTTTTTCCTCGACAAAGGAGTCCCGGGGAAAATATGCTTGCTGCTGTTCGTTATTACCATGGTTTCTAAAAATATGGAAAACTGTTGACACTTTTTTGATGATGCTGAGGAAGGGAGTTGTTTTTCTCTTTAGAGGAGGCTCATGTTATGCTTAGGAAGCTCTATCTCTCTTAGCTGAGGGAAGGTAGAATAGCCTTCATGCAGAACTTTATGATGCTCAATCATACAACAAAATGAATGCTTCGGCATATGATATGTAACTTTTTATCATGTTTATAAAAAGTTCATTTTTTTCTTTGGAAAAAAAAATTAATCTGAAATAAAATAAAAAAATTTCTATGTCCTTAACAAATAATATTACCAAATTAGAAAGAATTGGAACACGTTTTAAATAAAATAGCACACCGAAAAGTAAACTTTAATAGAGTAAGAACTGATAACTGAGACCGAACAAGAGAATCACTCATAGATAACAGAAGGGAATTGTGAGTATTGGGTATGTAAAGTTAGATAACCAAACTCTAGATATAAGAATGATATTCATTTTTAAACCGGATATTGAAAAGAAAAAAAAAAACCAACTAGGGTTTTTAAGAAAAAAATTCAGCACCTATATTAATAGTATATTTGTTGAAATATGTCTTTAGAGTACAATTACTAAGATAAGTCAGATACATACTTGTACAATCATCTTATTCTAGCTAATGTAATGAATCAAAATGAAAACACATAGTTGAATGATAAGAATCCTATTTCGGAAGAAAGAAAAATGTAATAAAATCTATTAAAAAATTAACAAACAAAATGTTCTAAGCCGATGGAGAAATAAGAAATGCCAAACAAGATTTTGAGCTTATCAAAGGAGGAATGTATGCAAATGTTGGAAACCCTATTTTATATTATACTATAAACAAATACACGAGAGATCAATAAAATATTGTGGAAAATGGATTCAAGATGACAATTATTCTTAATATTGAGAAAAAATTATGACAATGATAGATAATAAAGATGGAACTAATTTTAGCTTGAATGTCGGTGATGGGAGTTTAAAGAGTGTTTCATTTTTCCATAGGAGAATTTATTTTGAATTTGAGCAAGACGTATAAAAACCCTTTGCAAGAATTTGAAAAGGGCTTTTCAGAGAGAGAGTTTTTCTGAAGGGAGCAAAAACAGTCTATCGACCTATGAATCCAAATGGAGTAAGAGATAACTAGCATTTGCACCTAATGTTGCAAACGAAACGCCGTAAGGCATAGTGTGTGGAAGAATATTGAAATGTGAATAGGCTTTTTTGAAAGCAAGGGTCGATGATAATGAGTTTGAATTGATGAAGCCATGCCGAAAACCCTATTTGGGGGTTAAAGTGGCTATGAAATGGAATAAAAGTAGTCATAAATAACCATTGAACTTGTTTAGATACCTTAAAGATTGCCTAGTTGAAGGTGAAGTTAAAAAAATGAATTCATGTGAACAACAACTAGGTATCCATATCAATATACAAAATTTGAAGGAGAGGTATGTTAATCTTTTCAAACAACGTTCTAATGTATTTGCCTAGAAATATGAAGACCTTAAACCATATCACATTGTGATGAACTGAATCCATGCCAGGATATATTCCTTATGATGCAAAGAAGATACAAGTGGTTGATAAGGAGGTGAAAACAAATGCTTGGGCTCATGAAGGAGCTCTATATTGTCCTCCAGCCCACACCGTTCCTATGCCTATTATATTCCATGGCAACATCGTACACAAAGACATCTCTTGCTCATTACTCCTAGTATGGTAATATTGAATAACTCTGTCTGTGTCACAAATCATAGAAAAATGGATTTCAGTTAGCTTTGTGGTCCTTGGAGAATAATAATATATACAACTTTCATCCATCATGGCCTCTCAATGGCGCAATTACTTAGCTAATTGCAGACCTATCTTGAAGCATTCTATATGATGCCACTTTTATTACAGGGATGCAGAAATTAGATTTTAGAATGCGAATTGTGCTTCTACGTTATATTCATTCAAGTGGCATTTGTGCAAGTTATGTCTTTTCGAAAATTATGGTTATTCTAAATGGTAATTTTGTGTCAAGTAGTATGTGCTAGCATTTTTATTTTTATGATGAAAGCTGCATAATGTCAGTTTAAACAAGCATAATCTGATTTTCATGCTACACTGCAATTTTTTTCATAGGCATTGAATTGCTTTTCTGCAGAGTATCCAGGAGCCTGAATGCCCTAAAGAATTGGAGCCAGCAGACAGGAGGGTTCCAGTACATGCCAATTTGATCAAGAGGGATGAAGACTGTCCTATATGTTTTCATTCCATTGTCCAATTCATGGCGTGCTAGTTTTTCTAAGGTTATGGTGTTCATGCATGTGATGTTATAATAATTGTGAAATGGGGGAATTTAGTTGTTTCATACATTGTTTTTATGATGCTTGCAAAACCAAATCCAGTGGAGAAATCAAAGAATGTACGAAGCTACAATTTGTTGTATTTATCATAAGGTTCACTGTTCAATTCAAACTCTGGTGTGATATGAAGACCTTAAACCATATCACATTGTTATCTGAAACTCTATTGTCAGCTAGTATGGTAATATTGACTAACTTTGTCTGTGTCACAAATCATATAAAAATGGATTTCATTTAGCTCTGTGGTCCATGGAGAATAATAATATATACAACTTTTATCCATCATGGCCTCTCAACGGTCCAATTACTTAGCTAATTGCAGACCTATCTTGAAGCATTCTATATGATGCCACTTACAGGGATGCAAAAATTAGATTTTAGAATGGGAATTGTGGTTCAGCATTATTTTCATTCAAGTAGCATTTGTGCCAGTTATGTCTTTTGGAAAATTATGGTTATTCTAAATGGTAATGCTGTGTCAAGTAGTATGTGCTAGCATTTTTATTTTTATGATGAAAGCTGCATATTATGTTAGTTTAAACAAGCATAATCTGATTTTCATGCTACACTGCAATTTTTTTTATAGGCATTGAATTGTTTTTCTACAGAGTATCTAGAAGTCTAAATGCCTTAAAGAATTGGAGCCAGCAGACAGGAGAGTTCCAGTACATGTTAATCTGATCAAGAGGGATGAAGACTATCCTGTATGTTTTCATTCCATTGCCCAATTCATGGCGTGCTAGTTTTTCTAATGTTATGGTGTTCATGCATGTGCTATTATACTAATTGTGAAATGGGGGAATTTAGTTGTTTCATACATTGTTTTTATGACATTTAAATTCGATAAAGATCAAATCACTATCCTAGATATATTGTCTGTGTGTCAAATGTCAATGGCTTTGCAGCTGTTGAATTTTTATTTATTTATTTATTTATTTTTTTTCTGTTTGCTTAGGTGGTCCAATGCATGTTTTGAATGTAGGGAAGTCTGAAATTCTGTTGACTACCATTCAATGTGCTTAGGAAGTTCTATTGTTGGAAAGTTTGATTGGGTTGCATTGGATTAAGCAAGGCTGAAACATTATTGTTGACATTGTAGCTGTAGTTGTTCTGCATGTTGTTGAATCTCTTTGCAGGGTTGGTTTCATCATCCCCATATGCTAAGGAGAGGGTCGTCTTAAGAGAATTGAATTTTTTGTCATTCTCCACTACTAATTCTTCTTGTTTTGGGACAACTTCCTATCAACAATTGCTATTGTTGTCAATGTTATGGCTGAAATTGTTGTGAGAGAGGTTGGAGGACTAGACTTGAGGTAGCTTGCTGTTGTTTCCATTGCCATCCATGGCTTCATTGTTTAAAAAACCATCTATGAAAGGATCGTCACTCTCCAACAATCCACTGAAAGAGGAAATTTTTGGCAGTTGCAGTTTGTTTTGCTGATCAATATCAGGCAAAGAAGCCATCACTTCATCTACGCTTGGTGATTCATCTCATTCCACCCCTTGTACTCTCTGAGAATTACTATTTTTCTTTTAAATTCAGCACAACACCCAATCATCAAGCTGGAGAACAGAAGTGCCATCAAAATCAACAATACCAATTTTAGTTGAATGAACCATGTAAGAGCTTCTGCAGTGATATCCAAGATGCAAAAGAAGACGAGACATATTATAAACACTGCACACTTTTGAAATTTTAGCAAATAGGAAGAGTACATGGAGTCCTGGAGTAGACCTTGTATTCACCAAAATTGTTGAACGCACTCGCAGATTCGATGGAAGATGTTGCTTACCATCAAATTTCCTGTCTTCTAGTTTTGATTTGAGATTCCCTCGGCTTGGGTCTCATCAATTTAAATAGGGAATTACAAGATTCAGAGGGCGCTGGACTCTGCATCCTCCGATCTAACGTGCAGAAAATAAATCTTCCAGAGTGGCCTGGAGGGATCCAGGGGAGGGGCTGTCGCCCAATTAGTTACACAATTCTTCAGAAAATCTAGACTGCAATTGTCCGCCTCCGTAACCAATTTATAACTATTTCCAATGAATTTGTAACTGTTTTGATCGACAGTTCAAATTTTTGTAATCGTCTAACATCTAATCATACAGTGTCCACGGATGACAGGTAGGCAAAAAGGGGGATGGATTTCAGAGGGAAACACCTTATAGCGTAAAAATAGTAATTTTAAGGCCTTTTCTATAACAAAGCTACCACAGTTAGTGGTCACGAATTGCAGAAGACGAACCAAAATTGAACATCTCCTCTCACATTGTGAAAGTTTGTGATGATAATGCAAGATTACTTCTACAAATATTAAATATTCCCTAGGAAGAATAGAATATAAAATATTTTATTAAACGTCTGCAAAGCCAAATGGTCAATAAGAGAGAGAGAGCTAACAGTTTTAGGAGGCTATATATCATCTTGCACTTTCATAAGGCCACAAAACTTGTATAGCATAGCCATCTATTCCATGAAAAATCATTCTCCCATCTACCACATTATTTCTCCTTTAGCTAAACTCTTTTATTACATATATTTAGCTCCTAATATAGTGATTCAAAACATGAAAATATTTTCATACTCTCCTTTCATGTTCATCACACTTGTTTCACATACCTCATTTCAATTCATTCATATTCTACAATTCCATTTTTCATTCCTTCATTCTCGAGGAATTACAACTTGTTCATGGATTTGGTTTTAGCACCATTGTAGAACTCTACATGTGCCTTTGGATAAATGTATGATTTCGCCAAGTTTTTATACAACATCAAAAAAATCCTTGACCAATTTGCAAAGGTACAGTGACCTTGTACAAGTGGCTCCATCTTGTGAGCCATTTTTAGAAGAACCTTTAATTACATGTTATACTTTGCTATTAACTAATTGTGTTACAATCATTTCAAAATCCTATAATTCTCATAGTTACAGTTGATATCTTCTTGTTGCATCAAAATCATTTCAAAATATTTCTTTAATTTTAAATTCACGGATTGGGGTTTTCCATTTTCATACTACATTGTTGAAATATAATTTCCTTATAACTATAGGGTTAATTGAATATGATTAGTGTCCAAATTATCTTGAAATGTTCTGAAGCAAGAAGAAAGGTTTAGACCTATGAAGCTATAAATCAAGGAGTGACTAATTGGGCCTTTTAGCTGCACTGAAAATAGGAAGTTTTCTTGTTTATGGAGGTAGAAAATGTGACAACTGAAAATGTGTCCCCCAATTTTGGCTTCCCTCTGATGATCTTAAATATTTACGGGCCATGCTAGGAGAGAGTCTCTTTTTGGAACAATCTCCTGTCTAAATCAGTGATGAGAAGTCAAAATCTGGTGATAGGAGGAGATCTAAATTTCTCTATGGGGAATGCTGGGACTTGGGGACCTTCAGCTAGAGAAGACCCACTATCAAATTTCTTCTTGAATGCCCTTGCTACACATAATCTGATAGATGTAAACCTGATAAAACTGAAACCTACATGGAGGAACCATAGAACATGTGAAGCTAGAATTGCAAAAAGATTAGATCGTTTTCTTCTAGGTGAAGATCTAGCTTCAAGAATTCCGGTTTTCAGACAGTGGGTGGGAGAGGGGGGAACTCGGATCATTTTCCAGTCCTCCTCAAGCTGTCCAAGCCTCCCCTTAAGCTAGCAACCCCCTTCAAATTCAACGCATCTTAGATGCAGAAGGAATCATTTAAAAAGATTTTTAATGAAACTTGGCAACACCCGTGTAGGGACGCCATGGAGGACAAGAGCTTTCTTTTCATGGAAAATTCGAAAAGATTGGAGAAGGCCACTATGGAATGGGAAAAGAAGAGGAAGCAAAAACAAAATGAAGATTTAATCAATATCAACTTGGAGCTTGGGGAATTGGAAAATCCTGAATCGGATGGCTATGAATCTCATGAGTCGAAGGATAGGATCTTGTTGTCAGAAAAGAAAAGAAGTCAAATCCTCTAGATAGAGGAGAGGAATGGAGGTTGAAAAGTAGGGCAATATGGCTGATGGCTGGAGATGAAAACTCAATTTTTTTTCACAATTATGCAAAAGGGAGGAAGATAACAAATACCATCTAGAAGTTAAAGGAAGAGGAAGGTAGAGAGGCCAATACCTTTGAAGCTCTCTCGTGCATGGGGAAGAACCATTTCAAAAAATTATTCTCTGATCAAGGGGAGTCAACATTAGCAGAGGTTATCAGAATAGCCCAATGTTTTCCCCAATATGTGGAGGATGAAAAAGCCAAGTGTTATGAAACCAACTCAAGAAAAAGATAGAAAAGATAGATCAACGCCTTAGAATTCAGCCTCTTCGAGGGGGCAACCTCCTTTACATTACATAAATGAACAATTATTGGATGATTCAAATGAAAAAACATCCTTTCTATATATAGGAGTCTAAGGAGTCACAATATAACCCATCCGACGTAACAATAATAATATAAAGCCACAACAACAAGAATAGAGGAATTCTATGGGGTACAATGATAACAATATGGGGACAATAGGGGCACAACAATATTAATAAGGGGTACAACTACAATAGTAATGGGGTGATCACTAGTATTATAGGGACCCAACATGCCCCTCTCCTTCAAAAGAGTGTTGTCCTCAATGCTTGAGTAGTTCTAGATGCTTCTGTATAAAATTCTCATCCTCCCATGTGGAATCTTTGACGGATAAGTTCTTCCACTTGATAAGATACTCTGAAATTGATCAATTTCGTAGCTGTCGAGTTCTTGTTTCTGTGACTTTGTCTGGTTCCAATATAATTTTTCCTTCCTCGTAGAGTTCTGGCAATATTGTTTGAACTAGGAGCTTGTCACCTATAACCTTCTTTAAACATGAAACATGGAAAACTGGGGCAATCGAGAAGCTATAGGAAGCTCCAATTTGTATGCCATAGTACCAATATTTTGCAACACCTTGTATTTATTATCCTTCTTAGCTTGCTTGAGGGACATTTTCCTATATGGTTGTAGTCATAGGAATACCCAATCGCCTACATCAAAACTTCTTTCACTCTGATGTTGATCTACCTATTGTTTCATTCTATTCTGTGCCAACACGAGGTTATCCTTTAAGAGTTGGAGGAATTGTTGTTGATGTTCAATGTGATGTTCCACTTCTTGAACCTTAGAACTTTCTCTTAAATATGATGTGATGGATGGTGGTTGATATCCATAAAGTGCCATAAAGGGGGTCATTTTTGTTGTTGTATGGAAGGAAGTGTTATACCACCATTCTGCCAGAGGCAACCATTTGACCCATTGTTTCCATTTATCAGATACAAAGCAACGAACATATCCTTCCAAACATTTGTTTACTATCTCATTTTTCCCATCAGATTGAGGATGATAATATGAGCTATGAGCTAACTGAGTACCAAGACAAGAAAATAATTCTGTCCAAAAATTTCCAGTGAAAATGGGATCTCTGTCACTTACAATAAGCTTTGGCTTTCCATGTAGCTTTTGAATTGTTTCCATAAATGTAGTAGAAACTGTACTGGCTTTAAATGGATGTGATAATGCACAAAAGTTTGCATACTTGGTAAGTCTATCAACTACCACCATGATGACACTCTTTCCCTCAAACTTGGGTAAACTTGTGATAAAATCCATTGAAACCTCCTCCCAACGTTGGCTTGGAATGGATAAAGGTTGTAATAGACTGTTGAAGCCCCAAAAATCGGGTCGACAACAAGGGGGATACCCACCTGGTCCAGACCTTGGTTGGCAGCTCCTTATCCATTTGGTATAGCGGGTCCGACTGGGGATAACAGGACCAGTTTCTTGACCTTGCGTGTGTGTGTGTGTGTAGAGTTGAACTATGCTGATCTAAGAGAAATTTAAAGCTAATCTAATTTAGACTCTTTAAAATAACTCTATGTTATTGTAATCTAATGAGAAACAACACATCTAATCTACACTAACCTGGGGTGTATATCTTTTGTTATGCGATCTAAAAAGATTTCGAACAATAACTGGTAATAAAGATCATTCAGCTATCATAAGAATAGAAATCATTAAAGATAAACCACTTTGCATAAGAAGTTAGGCAAAACAGTTGTGAACAACATATCGCATAGTAAGTGGTTCATATGTTAAACACAAACAATATGACTCCATCGTACAAAAGTGCCAAATGATAACCCATACATTCATACAATGACATATAAACAACTGAAACTATAAATCACTT
>APFE031602085.1:127992-141180 GCA_000404065.3 Pinus taeda | reverse complement strand
CCCATTACTATTGTAGTTATACCCCTTATTAATATTGTTGTGCCCCTATTGCCCCCATATTGTTATTACTGTGCCCCATAGAATCCCTCTATTGTTTATTTTGTGGCTTTATATTATTATTGTTAGTTCAGCTGGTTTATATTGTGACTCCTTAGACTCCTATATATAGAAAGGAGGTTTTGTCATTTGAATCATCCAAGAATTGTTCATTTATGTAATGTAAAGGAGGTTGCCCCCTCAAAGAGGTTGAATTCTAAGGCGTTGATCTATCTTTTCTATCTTTTCTTGAGCTATTTTCACAGCAATTTCCAACATCCGTTTACTCTTGTATTTATCACTATACTGCAAACTAGAAAACATTACTCTTGAATCAAGTGACCGCCTCAGACTGATTACACTCTTGAGATAAAAAATCGTACCTGGATTGATAATTAATGTAGGGTAAATAGGGGTTAAAAACAAACCTTTTATCACTCAAAACACACTTTAGCCCAAGCCATTACAAACATCTAAAGACTTTATGACCCAAAGTACGAAGCCTCCCATGTGATTTAGTTCTAGGAAAATCTAAAATTTTAAACTTGGGGCTCAAAAATTGGGAAAATCACAAAAAGGAGGATGATTAAAAATCTCTAACTAAGCTTGAAGATAAAATGAACGAAATATTGGAAAGTGATGGCTTTGGATTATTTTCAACATGCAAAAATATATTTTAAAATATCTAGAAGATAAGAAAAGAAAACTCCTATTACATAAACAAAAGGAATGAGGATGAAGAGAAGAGTATTATTCTTACAAGTGGGAAATGAAAATAGAAATATTTCCATCATCACACAAACCACAAGAAACAATAAATAATGTCCTGGCCATTTCAAAGCCTAGTTGTTCCAAGGTCTCCTCATTTCATGAAATTGTAGTATAAGGAACACACTTCTTCAAATATCTTTATAAAGAGGAATCTCAAGCAATTATCAATTCCATCATCCATGTTTCCCTTCACTTTCCTACCTTCATTGAGCAAGAAGAAAATGCAGATATTATGGTTGAACTTAATAGGGAAGAATGGGAAGTAGTTATTCAGAACTTACAGAAGGAAAAAATCCTAATTCTAGATGGTTTCCTCATTGAGTTTTATAAGGGTTGCATTGACTTCATTGGTGATGACTTTCTTAATGTCATACAATACTCCAAAACATACATATTGATACATACTCCCTTCAATTCCACTTTCATTTACCTTATTCCTAATTATGATAATACAAAGTATTTTAATCAATTCATACCCATTTACCTCTACAACTTAATATATAAAGTCATTTCCAGAATCATCGTCATCCATATCAAAGGCATCTTATCAATCCATAGCTCTCTATAACAATTTGATTTGTTGAATTGCATGTAGATCCATGATTACATCAGGCTTTCCCTAGAAGGCATCCATACTATTCATACCATGTAAAAGAAAGAGGAAATGGTATATAAGGTGGACCTCTCAAAATATTTCAACGGGATTAACTAGTTAGATAATAGCCTTATGCTCATTCATATAGGTTTTGACCCTCAATTTATATCTTGTGTCATGAATTGCATGAAAACTACTTCCTTCACAATCCTTATAAATGGATCAACTTCTCTATTTTTCATTCATAAATAAGCCTTTGATAGGTTTGTCCCCTCTCTCCTCTCATTTTCCTTATATTGATAGAAATTCTCAATAAAGTGATAAAGGATACAATCTCTAGAAATTCCCTTATAGGAATCTCCTTAGGACAAGTAATCCCCTTGTCACATCTACTATTTGTGGATGAAATTTTCATTTCTTGCGAAGGAAATTTGGAACATCATTTGTTTGGAAAAATTGTTAACCTTTTTCTCCATTGCGACATGCACAAAAATTATCAAGGAGAAATATGTAATCTATACTTTGGGCATTCCCCAAAATGATGCCCTATAAATCTCCAATAGTATCACTATTTAAAATTATGATATTTCAAGTGGTTTCAAATACCTTGGAATCCTTCGAAAATTTAAGTAGGCAACAACCATATTCTTGTGAATGGGAAAAGATGAAAAGTGTCCATTGGTTTTAGCCTCTTAGAAGAAAATGGCTAGACCTAAGAACCTAGGAGGATGGGGCTTGAAACATATCTTCCTTTTCTCAAAATTTGTACCTGGGAAGAGTGTATGGCATCTTATACAAAGAGAAGGATTATAGGCTAGACTAACGAAGGCAAATTATCTTGGAGAGGATATTATAATTGATTAGATAAAGAAGCCTTCCAAACATTCTTGAAAGAGATCAACTTTTTGGAAAGTTATCATGCATGCCTTCCTAATCATTGAAAAAAGGCTGAGATGGAAAATAGGGGATGCTAGTTCCCATGTCATGGTGGGAAAATATCCATGGACAGGTGGTCAAAAAAACCATTTCCTTCCAATTTAGCTCATTCACATGCTTAATAGGGATGGGTTCTTCTTTCTCCAACATGTGGCTAGGAATACGATCTTAATGGGACCTACAAATTGAATGTCTAGCCAAAACCTAAAACTTGATGTAGCACGCTTGGTATAGCTACATTCTAGCTCCAAAAAAACTACTCCATTAATCTCTCAAAAGAATTGGACTTCTTAATTTTTTTCCCTAGATTCCTCAAGAACTTATTCCCGAAAAGTAGGTTACATCTCTCTCTCTATGAATATCCTTCAAGTGCCTCCCCTGTGGTGGGGGGGATATTCTACTAACTTAAATTCTATCTGATACCCAAACTTTTCATGTGGATGCTCCTAAGAAACAAGGTCATGTTGTATTGTTCAACATTCCCCATTTTAATGTATTATAAATTTCCTATGAAATTTATTACATTAAAATAGGGACCCTTTAGTTTTAGAAAATCAACATAAAATTTTTTAATAAAGAACTATAACCAAAGTTTAATACTTAGTATTTTTAGCTAAAACCCAAGTATTAAACCTTGATTATCCAAAAAAACCAAATTTTAATTGCCCCCAAGACCAAAACTATACTTAGACTTCAAAAACCTTAAGTATAAAAAGATATGGGTTATTTAATAAAAAAAAAACAAAATAATCAGAGTTTTAATTCCCAAAGGTTTTATCTTTATAAACTTTGACTCATAAAAATATCCCACATCGCAAAAACTCTAAAGAAAACACCCCTCTGCTCATTCCCTTTATGATTGCGATATGATAATGGACCTAACGGTGGTGTTAATGCAGTTCCTAAAAAACCCACGTCTGTAACTATCACAAGATCCAAAGGCTTAAGGCCAAACCCCTCTACACACTATTGATTGTGATTGCAATATAAGTCCCGGACCCAATGACATTATCCATTACAATTCATAAATTCCATGCGTCCGGAGCTATTGCAAAAGTTTAAAAACTTAAAGACCTGCCTCCTGCCTATTGTGATTGCGGTAAAGCCCGAACCCAATGTAAAATACATGCCAATCCATAAAATTGTTCATCCACACGCTATCACAAAAGTTCCAAATTCCACACTCTTCTTCCTTTCCCAATTGTGATAAGGCCTGGACCCAACAGATTATACACTATAATTCATTAAAATATCACGTCTGCGGCTATCGCAGCTTCCAAAATTCCTACCTCCTACCTCCTACCTTAACTGAAATGTGATTGCGATTAAGTGCAAACCCTCAAATATTATTCACTGCAATTCATTAAAATATCGTGTTCGCGCAATCACAAAGTTCCAAAGAGTCAAGGCTTATGCCAAGTGCAATTGTGATATGAGCTTTCATGCCGATTGTGATATGACATCAGATCCACGTCATCACCATGTCACCCGCCATGTCACATCATGATGTCATTCGTGACATCACTACTAGGTCACCCTAAGACTTTTCAATCGCAAGTTTCAAAGGAACATAGTTTATCACATTACATCCACCTTTCCAAACGCTAATTGTGATATGCATTAAGAATATCCCTTTTTTATTTTGTTTAAGAATACTACAGCCTTTAAAATGATTGCAATTATTCTGATTTCTACCCTCGGTCTAAAAGTGATTGTGATTTACATTAACACATTAAAGTCCAACTTGTCATATCAAAGGCATCACTTTGCATCCTTCTCCATGATGGTAGTAATCAATTCCTATTTTTCTTGTTTGGGTTCATGACAAAAGAGGACAGTTGTGCTGACAAGAAGTAGTTCAGTTCAAACAGATAGACAAGCATCTAGATAATCCGATGGAGTAAATAAAGTTAATGAAGACATAAAATCACATTCAAAAATTTCCACCAAAAAATTGTTTTCCTTTAAGCATTGTTGAAGGGATCTCTTTAAATTCCCTCAATGCTCTCCACAATAGATTCAGTTGTGTTATGTTATTTAAGCTTACTCTCTGTATGAAATAAAGGTCTTGAATTTTATGAAAAAGGCTTGCGAAAGCTCGCACTATTTTACTCTCATCCTTTTCTCAATAGAACGACTAGAACAATGTTTAGGAATTTTCATAAAGAATTTTTAGAAGTGGCACTACTATACTCTTGGAATCATCTTTGTGGGAAGGAATAAACTACTGCTATTTATTTTATGAGTTGAGCAATGTACATCTGGTATTTCTATCTTTGTACCTGTGATTTGTTCATGGATAAATAGTGAAAATATCTTTTTCAGATTGCTTATTACATGTTATTTAAAGAACAAGTGTTACATGTGTTCATTTCTGATCATGCTGCCATTGATATTTTTAAATACATGTTAATAAATGTTCTTTGATATTCTAAATGTGATATGAGTTATACACATTATTTTTATTAACTATTTAATCAATGTAATCATCTTGAAATATTTTCATTTCCATTGGTGTTTGAGCAATCTATATTTTCATTTACTAAGGAAAATCATTGTAGATCGCATCTAGATAATTGTTAAATAATATATGGTTATAGATTATATTAATGCATATGTTTTCCATTTGATTCATCACTGCAAATCCATCTATTTCACTCCACTATAAGCATTACACATTCACTCAATGATATTTCATTAGGAAACTGGTCCCATTATCCCTAGTCGGAGCCACTACCTAAACAGAAAAGGAGTTGTCTTAAGTTCCGGACTGGGTGGTTTTCCCCCCTTGTCGAAGCAACGATTTTTGAGGCCTCAACACGTTTTGGCTCTAGATAGAGGGTATGTAGACTATGAATGGCAAGTAAGTCCACTCGAAAAACAAAAGGCCATTCCAAGAGTCCTTTCCCCTCCAAATCTCCTACAACTTCGAGATCCCCTCTAGAATCTCTGAGTTTCAGATCAGGAGTTGTACAATCACCTCCCAAGTATCCTAGAATACTTCTTAAGGTAATCCCTGCATATTATACTCTGGAATCACCAGAAATTACATCTTTCATAAATAAATTGGAAAACATCTCCATTTCAGCAGAAAAGTCTAAATAATCCAAAGTTTCTGAAGGAAGTATAACTTCTATTTTTCAAGGAACTAGTATTTTAACTCGGTCTTGAAGTGAAACCTTGGGCATCCTCCACTTGAATTTTCAATAAATAAATAAATAAATAAACTTCTACATTAGATTCCCACACATCTACTAGTGAGATTACCTCATTCTCTCATTCACTAACATCTCCTTTTCTTCCATTTTCATTTCCTTTCTCTCTATCAATCACTTCATCTATTTCCATTTCCTCTACACAAACAACTAGTGTTGCCTCAAGCAATACTATTACAGCTACCAATTCTTCTTTCATTAAATCCACCTCCCCAACTATTACACTGGAAGCTAGACCATGTTCCAATGTGGGAGATTTTCAAATGCCAGCACCACTTCATCCTCTACCAAAACATCCTGAAAGATGGCTTCCCAAATTCAACCCTGATGATGGGTTACTTGGTGAAGAACACCTTCATAATTATATGTTAGCCATCAATCTTAATGAGGTATATGAAGAAGACTTTGTTGTTAGATTATTCCCATACACTCTTACAAGATCAGGAGGGTCTTGGTACTTTTCATTAACAACCTATTCTATTACTAGTTGGGATATTTTTGAACAACTATTTTAGACTAAACTTTGTGATGATCGCTCAACGACATCTCTTATCAATGACCTTTCCAATTTAAAAACGAATTCAGGGGAAAATATAAAATATTTCAATTCTAGATTTAACAAATTGTTAAATAAAATCCTAGTTGCTTCTAGACCTGGTGTTGATGTACAAATTGAATGGTTTATTTCCTCTCTTTATTCTCACCTAGAATTTTTTATAGATAGAGCTAATAAAAATACCTTGGTAGAAAACATGAAAGAAGTTGTGTCTGTAGAGAAGGGGATAAATGCACTAGAAAATAAAAAAGATTAGGAAGGCAGAAAATTAAAAATAGTTACATTTAAGGATGAAGCTAAAAAGAAAGCACCTAAAGATCCCTTTGATCTTGAAGGCTTACAACAACTCCTTAAAACTTTATCTAACGAGATGGTAGAGATAAAAAAACAAGTAGTTGAAACTTTTTCTAAAAATACTTTTAGAACATTCAGAAGAAATCAACCACCTAATCCACAACCTCCAAACACAATCTCTAATGTAGAAATTGATGATGAATATGAGGAAGAAGCAGCATTTTATGTTGATGAATCCCAAGATGAACAAATAGTCGAGTTAAACAGAATATTGGATTTTGTTCTTCCTATTTCTAATAGTGAAAATGAATATCAAGCATTACCTATGAGCACAATAAGTAAAGGTCCAGTTGATCCTATACAACCAATTCAAAAAAAAAAACCTTCAACTTCCACTACTAAAGATAAAGTTGTTGTTAAAAAATCCACTTCCACTTCCCCCCAAGTAATTCGTCTTCATCTAATTCTCCATCTTCACCGAGAACCTTAGTAGTTTCAGATACTATTGAGTACAATATAGTTGAGGATATGAAGAAAATAAAGCAAACATTTCCCTTCATGAACTCACTAACTCAAACAACAACATAAATTTCTATTGAAATAATTGAATGCAATACATGCTTCTCCTCTTCGTGTTGTTGTGGTATCTAAAGCTTCTAATAGAATGGGTAAACCTCCTAGTAATTCATTATTTGATCTCTAATGTTATTCAAATAGGTGACAAGTCTAAGTCACATACCCCTCCTTTTCTTTTTGACTTTTGAAATATTTAATAAAAATTTACATAATTGCTTAGCAGATTCAAAGGCTTCCTAGAATATCATGCCATATTTAGTTTGTCTGAAATTAAATATGTCACCCTAGAGAACTGCAATTCACATTGTGCAACTCAATAGGAAAAAAGTCAAAGTCATAGGAGAAATGAATTTAGTTCTTACTAGATTATCTTTGAATCCTAAATTTTGTCAAATAATTGATATACTTGTTGTTGATATCCCAGATTTCTACGGTTTAATTCTTATTATAGATTGGTCAAAAAAACTACACGTTATTTTTCAACTGATTTGTCTCACTTATGGCTCCCATTTAATGGAAATATGAATCAAATAATAATCAACCAAGAAAAAGGCATGAAACATTTAGTAACATATTTTGAAGGTGAAAATGAAGCAGTAACATTTAACAACAACATTCTTGGAAACTACTCTAATGAATCATTTTTTGAGAATTTAAAGCACAAACATCAACATTTCTGAGTAATTTTGTAACTTCTCAAATTGAAATTTTTTCACAAGACTTTTCCAGATGTGTAAATATGTTAGAAAAACACTAGTTAGTTCTTTACTCTGGACATTATAATTTGATGGGTTGAAATCATGTGATAGTGTTGGAGCAGGTTGCATATTGATTAATCTTGAAGGTGTGAAGACAATGTTGACTAGCATATTGGAATTCGAATGCACAAATAATATTGTGGAATATGAAGTATTGATCAAAGGTATGTATAAAGAAATTAGCCTTGACGTTAAATACCTTCAAGTTTATGGAGATTCAAAAATTGTAGTTAAACAAGTAAGAAACATGATGCATTGTATCTATACACACTTGAAGCATTATCAGTCTTTGGTTAAGTCTTTCACTTCACATTTTTTAGCGTTTAATATTTATGTTATTCCTAGGATTCACAATGCTAGTGCTGACCTTCTTGCTAACATTGCATCAAAACAAATCCCCTCCGAAGATTATAGTCCCGATAGATTCTTTGTAGAGTTAATCTTTAGGCCATCCATTCCTGATAATATCACCAATTAGTGGGTACTTAATGATGATGAAGACATTTTAAGCTTCTTAACTTCTAAAAAATCATGCGATGAACAAATAATTAATGAAGATGAACACGACAATCAATTAAAACAGAAAATTGAGGATAATCTTATACCCAAATCTGTAGTTAAACTTGAGGATCTCTATGATTTAAAAGAAAAATTTAAAAGAGTTACTAATTCAAAACTACATAGTTCATCTTTAAGATTTGAATTAATATATCTTGGGACATATCTTAAACCTCAAAACATCAATTTAGGACTTGGTCTCTTGTCTGAAGAAATATTATCCTTCATCCATTTGTTAAAGAAATATAAGGATGTCTTTGCTTGGAGTTATGAAGATCTCAAAACGTTTAACATTTCCATCATTCAACACACAATTCTGATGAAATCTAATGATAAACCTATCCAACAAAAATTAAGGAAAAGTCATACAAACTTAGAAAATCAAATCAAAATGGAATTGAATAAAAATCTTAGGGCTAAAATCATTTTTCCTGTTAGGAATTCAAGATGGGTTTCCAACTTGGTACCTATTAGGAAGAAAAATGGTGATATCCACATTTGTATAAATTTTAGGAATCTTAATAAGGCCAGTCAAAAGGATAAATTCCCATTATCCACTATGGAACAGATTTTACGATTAGTTGTTGATTCTGAACTTATATCTTTCCTTGAAGGTTTCTATGGATATAATCAAATCATGGTCCACTGAGATGACAGGCTAAAGACTACTTTCAGAACCAAATGGGAAACTTATACCTACCAAAAAATTCCATTCGGTTTAATAAATGCAAGGTCCACTTTGCAACAAGCCATGGATATAGCTTTTAAAGCTCTATTAAATAAAATGGTTTTTGTTTATCTGGATGACATTACTATTTATTTAAAGAATAGAAATAGTCATTTGCAGGACTTAAAATAAATTTTTGAACACTATAGAAAATGTGGTATTTCATTAAATCCGAAAGAGTCTTTTTTCACTCTTAGTGAAGGGAAACTTTTAGGATTCATTGTGTCAAAAAATGGGATTTACATTGACCTTGATAGAATAAAATAAATTTCTCCACCATATAACAAAAAAATCATGCAACCATTCTTTGGACAGATCAATTTTGTCAAAAGGTTTGTCTCGGATTTCTCACAAATTATTTTTCTGTTACAACAAATGATTCGAAATGGGGCCATCATGAAAAGAAATCATTCGATTTCATCAAACAGGAAATTATCAATTTCCCTTCTTTAAATACTCTAAATTTCTCTAATCATTTCATCTTATATACCTTTGCTTCTTCAACATCTTATGTCGTTGTTTTGACACAAATTAATAATCAGAAAATGGAAGCACCCATCTCTTTTTTCATTTCAAATTTTTAGGTTGTTGAATTGAATTATTCAGAAGTAGGAAAAAAGGTATTTGTTGTATATAAATCTATAAAGAAATTTAGACCTTTTCTTTTAAAACACACACACGAAAGTAATAGTCCCATTCCCAACAGTGAGACAATTATTAATGGAGAAAGAATTAGGAGAAAATAGAACAAATTGGGTAACATCTCTATGAGAGTATGATATTGAAATTAAACCAGCCAAAATTGTCAAAGGGCAAGGTTTTTGCAAGATTCTTACAGGAGAATCCAACATACTAGCCGAAAGGGACACAGGTAACAGTGAGCACATTTCTAAGGTAAGTGTAATTGATGTTGAGTCCCAATACATTGATTAAATTTTTTATCTGAAAAATGGATATGCTCCTCCTGAAATCAAGTATAAAAGAAAAAGATATTTACGATTAAAATAAAGTCATTATAAGATTGTTGATAACACATTATTTACAAGAAACTATGACTCCATACTCTTAAGATGCCTTGAAAAATCTGAAGCGCAAACAATTTTGTAGGAAATTCGCGATGGACCAGCAAGTGGACACTTTGGGGGAGACACTACTACACACAAAATATTACATGCTAGATACTGTTGGGATACTCTCTTGAAAGATACTCACATCCATGTAAGAAAATGCAAAACATGCCAAATTGCTTCCAGAAGACAACACAAACTAGCCTTGCCTTTGCAGCCAATCAATATCGAACAACCTTTCGAACGATGGGGACTGGATATCATAGGTGATATTGTTCCTCATTATTCTAAACAACATAGATATATTCTCACCTCTACAAATTACTTCACTATGTGGGGTGAAGCAATTCCACTAAAGGTAGTCAATTCTAAATCTGTTATTGAAGTTATTGATCAATTTATCATTAAGATATTTGGTTTGCCTTCTGCACTTATATTTGATAATGCATCTTATTTTTCGGGTAACAGTATGATTGAATTTTCAATTAGGAGAGGTTTTAAACTCAAATATTCTACTAATTACTATCCCCAAGGAAACGGTTTAGCAGAATCCACTAATAAAAATCTCCTTAGAATAATCAAAAGAAATGTAGATCAAAATCAACGAAACTGACACAAAGCTTTAATATTTTCTTTATGGGCTGATAGGATAACTATGAATTCTCACTAGATCAAAGCTCAAATTAGCAGAAGGAGAGTTGGTGGAAAGTAATCCTGAAATTGGTAGAGTCTATTCTCGAAAGACAATGTTAGAAGAAGGTTCCATAGGGCCAGACCCTCAATTCATAGAAAGTTTCCTAGATATAAAGTCTATGGTAGAAGAAATGTATAGGGACTTTAGAAAGCATAAGGATGAAGATTCATCAAGCTCTAAACAAGAAAAAGAATAAGATGAATCTCATTCCCATGACCACTCAAAAGGAAAGGGAAAAGAAGAAAGCTTTCCTACACCTCCTAGTAGCCCTGTGCATAATAAGAAAGCATCCTTGATCAAACTGGATGTCAAATTTGATTTGCCTATATATGATGGAGAGCTAAATGCTGAAAAGTTGGACAATTGGATTAGACAAATTGATGTGTATTGCAGAGTAAAAAACATAGACTCAAATAAGAGTAAGATTCAGCTGGCAAGCCTACGTCTAGGAGGCACTGCCTTGGTTTGGTGGGAAGGCAGAACCCAAGATGATATGAAAAGACATGGTAAGACCATCTCTGTCTGGAGTGAATTTATTGTTGCCATAAAAAAGCAGTTCTATCCATTGGCCTACATGCAACAAGCCATGATGAGTTGGAAAACTCTTCGGCAACTGAAAGGGCAAAGTGTGCAAGGGTATACTCAAGAATTTAGAAAGGGAGCATTGATGTTGGGTATCTCGTTAGACTCACCAGAAACTCTTTTGAAGTACATTGGTGGTATACACAACTACATGAGGCATACCATCCTCATGTTTAATCCCACTAGTATAGATGAAGTATCTGTACAAGCTACTCATCTAGAAGCTAAAGTAAAGAATGGAAATCCAAAAGTTGGGGGACCATCCCAACCCACTGTAAGCAAGAGCAAGGAGAAAATAAAGCAGAAGCGGAAAGAAAGGAAGGCTAACATTGCAACAAAAGGCAAAGCTTCACGCACTCACTGTAAAAAGGAGGGGCATGATGATGAGCATTGTTGGATTTTGCATCCAGAGCTGAGACCTAAGAAATCCGAGGGAAAGAAGAAGAAACTGTTGTAGCTATTCAGAAAGATTTGGGGTCAGACTCGGGAGATGAAACAATCATTGCAGACACAAGTATGAAAGGTAAGGATTCTGAAGCATATACTAGTAATTATGCTCAATCTGTTATTGATGAAGAACATGAGAGAAAAAGACATGAGCTTTTCCATATTCGAGTTGTTTCCAAAAATCAAAAGATTGATACTTTGTTTGATAGTGGCTTACAAGTAAATCTAATTTCTGAAGCAATTGTAAAGAAATTGGATTAACAACTACACCTCATAAGAAACCATACCCATTAGGATGGTTGAATGATAAAGCACAACTACGAGTGACTAGATAATGCAAACTCAAGTTTTCTTTTGGGTCAGCATTTGTAGATGAGGTTGAGTTAGATGTAATTCCTTTGGATATTTGTGGAATTGTTTTAGGAATTCCTTACTTGTATGATAGAAAGGCTATTTTCCATAGAGCTGAGAATAAGTATCTACTTGTTAAAGATGGAATCGAATACCTTGTAAGAGCTCACAAGCTCAAGAATAATTATACTCTCATAAACTCAGAACAAATGAAAAGAATGATAAATTCATGCAAACAATTCTTACTGATGGTTGTAAAGGAAAAGATACCTGATAAAACCAAAATAATTGAGGGTTGTAATGTTGATCAGCAAGCTGATATAGAAAAGATTGTTTCAGAGTATGATGTCTTATTTCAAGAACCTAAAGGTCTGCCACCCAAAAAGGGAATAGTACATGATATTATTTTGCAGCAAGATGTTCCTTTTACTAACATTGGGATGTACAGGTTGTCTACTTTAGAGAATGCTGAAGTCAAGAAGCAGGTGCAGGACTTGCTCGAGAAAGGGTTCATCAGGCCTAGCACATCACCATGTGGGTCACTGATCGTTCTGGTGAGAAATAAAGATGGCTCGTGGAGAATGTGCATTGATTACCAAGCACTGAATAAGATAACATAAAAAATCGTTATCCCCTTCCTCGCATAGATGATCTTTTAGATCAATTGAAGGAAGTTGTTTATTTCACCAAGTTGGATTTGTACAGTGGATACCATCAGGTCAGAGTTGCATAGCAAGATGCATGGAATACTGCTTTCAAAACAAAGCAGGGATTGTATGAATGGCTGGTTATGCCTTTTGGCTTGACCAATGCCCCTGCTACTTTCATGAGATTAATGAATGATGTACTCAGACATTTTCTTGATTATTTTGTTATTATATATCTGGATGACATTTTGATTTTTAGTAAAACGTGGGAAGAGAATTTAAAGCATTTAAGAAGACATTAGATATTTTGAAAAGAGAAAAACTTTATGTTAAACTCTCAAAATGTGAATTTGGAAAAACCTCTCTAAATTATTTGGG
>APFE031602085.1:96171-127503 GCA_000404065.3 Pinus taeda | reverse complement strand
TTATTTGGGTCACATAGTAGGGGGAGGTGAATTGAAAATAGATCCCTCTAAAGTGGTAGTCATTGTAAACTGGCCTAAGCCTAAGTCTGCTACAGAAGTGAGAAGCTTCTTAGGAGCAGCACAATATTGGAGGAAGTTCATTTCAAATTTTTCCTCAATTGCAGCTCCCTTACATGCCTTGAATGGATTGAACAAGGTGTTTCAGTGGGGAGGCAAACAGCAAAAAGCCTTCGACACCTTGAAAGAAAAGATTAGTATAGCACTGGTACTAGCATTGCCATATCTACAAAGACCATTTGAGATCCAAATGGATGCCAGTGACTATGCCATGGGAGCAGTGTTGACACAACACGGTAAACCCATATGTTATCATTCTGAGACTTTTAATCCTGTGGTAGTTAACTATCCTACCTATGATAAAGAATTGTATGCATTAGTTCAGAGTGTGAAAAAGTGGAAACATTACTTAATGGGAAAAGAAATAGTAATACATACTAATCATCAGCCACTTCAATATCTAAACTCCCAAACTAAGTTGCAACAATCAAAACATTACAGATGGATGGGTTTTCTACTTCAGTTTCATTTAGTCATCAGATATAAAAATGGCATACATAACAAGGTTGCAGACATGTTATCTAGACCCATTATAAGTGCATCTACCATACTTAAGCATAATTATGTGCTGCATGAAAGCTACATATAATAGTATGCTCAGGATATGGACTTTAAAGATGTATATGCAACTCTGAGTCAAGGCAAAAGAGTAGAAGAATTGGACTATCATATGAAGGACCGACTCTTATATCATTGGCGGGAACTTTGCATTCCACAAACTGAGAGAGCAAAGATAATTAGGGAAGCGCACACTTCCCTGATATCAGGTCACTTTGGGGTAAGTAAAACAGTTGTACAGCTGCAAAGGTTCTGCTATTGGCGGAAAATGAGTGAGACAATTTCTAGATATGTAAAGGGATGTGCCATGTGTGCTAAAAGCAAGCCCAAAACTAGGCTTGTACACTCCCTTGCCAGTTCCTTCTCACCCTTGGGAAAGCATTTCCGTGGATTTCGTTGGAGGACTGCCTAAATCTAGGAAATATCATTATTATCTATATGTTGTTGTGGATAGATTCAGAAAAATGTGTATTTTGATACCCTGTAGTAAACAGATTACAACTGAACAAACTACAAAATTACTCTTTGAACATGTATGGGTTCATTTTGGATTACCCACTTCTATTGTATCTGATCAAGACACCCGATTTGTGGGGAAGTTTTGGTCCAATCTGTGGGAACTAATGGACACCAAATTAAAGAAAAGAACAGCTTTTCATCCATAATCAGATGGCCAAACAGAAGTAGTTAACAAGACGGTGATCCAATTACTGAGAGGATATTACAGCAAACACCCTAAGCTTTGGTATGAGCACTTGTGCTATGTGCAGCATGCTTACAACAGAGCCAAACACTCTTCTACATAGAGATCTCATTTTGAGACTTGTTTTGGTTTCATACCAAGGTCTCCTTTGGATTTTGTCTTTGGTAAAGATACCATGGTTGATAAACACAGTGATGTGGACAAGGCAACTAGGTTCATTGAACAAATCCAGGAGATCCACCAGGCAGTACAGGAATAGCTAGAAAAGAGTCAGGCCAAGTATAAGGCTAGGCATGATAAGCATTGGATGGAGCATAGTTTTCAAGTTGGAGACCAAGTCTGACTATATATCAGCAAGGACAGAATGCAAGGTGAAGGTAAAAAGCTAAAACCTATCAGGTATGGACCCTTCAAGATACTTGAGAAGATTGGTGAGAATGTTTTTTGCCTTGATCTACCAGCGTACATGCACATCTACTCAGTCGTGAACGCAGATTGCTTGAGGTTGTTTGAACCTTCAATGATTGAGGACCCTGAAGAACAGAGTCAATTACCTTCTGTTGATGACCTGCTACCTGAATATCTTAATGAGTTGCAGGAAGAGACAGTGTTGGACAGGAAGGTGAGGACAACGCGCAGTGGATAGATGGAATACCTCAGGATTGGGCTTAAAGGTTTGAAACTGAGCAGTGCGAAGTGGATTGAGATTGGACAAGTGAGACAGCAGTTTCCTCACTTAGTCGATGCTTGAAGAAAACCAAATTTTGGTGGTCCAAAAGCTTTTTCAATAGGGAGGTCGTGATCTGAATAGGATCCACAAAAGACTGTTAAGAACTTTAACGGTATCGAGTTAAACAAATCTCTAATGAAATCCAAAACAGTATAAAAAATGCCCTGAACCAGTGGCCATGGCAACCGGCACGGAACAATGAGGACCTCGGTCAAAGCGCGCTAACCGAGGCCCATGGAGACTGCGTAGGAGGTCAAAACAGACCTTGGGAGCCTCGGATGAGGAAAAGGAGGCGATTTTGATGTGCCAAATAGGGCCGAAATGGGGGAGCCTTAAGCACTTGGTCACGTTGGGAGCTAGAGAACCGTAGGCGGAGAAGTAAAAGCGCAAAAGGACAAAGGTGGGACCCGCGCTCTGGAAAACCAATGGTATCGATCGGGGCGCCCTTGAACGGTAAGAGGTTTTGGAGGATAGCGGAGCAATCCCACTTAGTGATCGACGCGTGGCAGCGGAGGTGAGAGAAAAACCACCGTGATCCCGCACTAACAATCAAGTAAGTCAACCGCACTCGACGTGCATATGACGTTGGATCTGGAGGAGCCCAGATCGAACGGCTGAGATTACGGCCAATAGAAAGAAGCAGAATCGACAGGGAATTAAGCCACAATTTAAAGGGATTTGGAATCTGTTGACCGCCACGGTGGAGAAAGAGCGTATCCACGACATAACTGGAGGAACGAACCGATGAAGCATGCTAGCACCAGTTAGATGGAGACACGTGGCACTCCCTGAGTGTTCATGCTGACACCGAACAGGGAACTCCAAGCACAACGGTAGAAGGTGAATCGACGTAGGAGGGAGAGGAATCGAACAGGCATAGGGATCAAATGGTTAAAGCCATGAACAGAGACAATCGAAAAAGAGGGGATTTTGACAGGAGTCCAAGCGACCAAAGAGACAGTGAACAGTGAACCCTGAGAGGAGGACTGAACACAGAGAACAGTAAAGCCAAGCAGAGGAGACAGAGGGCCGAGCTGACCACAGACATCATCGAGCACCAGAAAGCTTGAAGATTCAAGCCTTCCCATAGAGGAACCTGTCTGAACTGAGCATCACATTTGGCTCTTTCCATTGTAGACCGAGGGTCATAGAGCTGGTAGGAAGAAAAAGAGTCTGTGAACTCTGAGTGGCTTGGGGAATCCAAGAACCACCCTGCCAAGCAAAATCTGTTGTCAGGGGAACTCATATTGAGTCCCTACATTGGAAATTCTTTGCTGGAAGACACAATAAAACCAAGCCACCACTGAAGCTGGACCAGAGACGTAGTCATGGGGAATAGGGTGAACTCCTTATTAAAAACTATTTGTGTCTTTATGTTTCTTACTATGTTTCTCTACTGTCTTTCCCTTTAAATGTTTGTGTATTGACAATCTCATCGATCTGTTGCTTAAATAACACAGAACACACACCAGCACATGAGTCTGTAATACCTTTTGTTTAATAAATCTTCAACTGAGATCACACATAGGGTGATTATCATATCACTAGTGTTGCCTCAAGCAATACTACTATAGCTACCAGTTCTTCTTTCATCACATCCAGCTCCACAATTGTTACAATAGAAGCTAGACCATGTTCCAATGCAAGAGATGTTCAAACGCCAGCACCACTTCATCCTGTACCAAAACATCCTGAAAGATGGCTTCCCAAATTCAACCCTGATGATGGGTTACTTGGTGAAGAACACCTTCATAATTATATGTTAGCCATCAATATTAATGAGGTAGATGAAGAAGACTTTGTTGTTAGATTATTCCCATACACTCTTACAGGATCAGGGGGTTCTTGGTACTTTTCATTACCAACCAATTCTATTACTAGTTGGGATATTTTTGAAGAACTATTTTTTACTAAACTTCGTGATGATCACTCAATGACATATCTTATCAAAGGAAATTCCAATTTAAAAATAAATTCATAGGAAAATATAAAAGATTTCAATTCTAGATTTAGCAAATTGTTAAATAAAATCCCAACTACTTCTAGACCTAGTGTCAATGTACAAATTGAATGGTTTATTTCATCTCTTCCTTCTAACCTAGAATTTTTTGTAGATAGAGCTAATAAAAATACCTTGGTAGACAACATGAAAGAAGTTGTGTCTGTAGAGAAGGGGATAAATGCACTAGATAATAAAAAAAGATCAGGAAGACAGAAAATTAAAAATAGTTACATTTAAGGATGAAGCTAAAAAGAAAGAACCTAAAGATCCCTCTGATCATGAAGGCTTACAACAAGTCCTTAAAACTATATCTAACGAGATGGTAGAGACCAAAAAACCTTTTAGAACATTCAGAAGAAATCAACCACCTAATCCATGACCTCCAAACACAATCTCTAATGCAGAAACTGATGATGAATATGAGGAAGAAGCAGCATTTTATGTTGATGAATCCCAAGATGAACAAATAGTTGAGTTAAATGAAATATTGGATTTTATTCTTCCTATTTCTGATAGTGGAAATGAATATGAAGCGTTACCTATTAGCACAAGAAGTAAAGGTCCAGTTGATCCTAAACAACCAATTCAAAAACAAAAACCTTCATCTTCCACTGCTAAAGATAAAGCTGTTATTAAAAAATCCACTTCCACTTGCCCCCAAGTAATTTCGTCTTCATCCAATTATCCATCTTTGCTGAGAACCTTAGTAGTTTCAGATACTATAGAGTACAATATAGTTGAGGATATGAAGAAAATAAAGCAAACATTTCCCTTCATAAACTCATTAAACTCAAACAACAACATAAATTTCTATTGAAAGAATGGAACACAGTACCTACTTCTCCTCTTCTTGTTGTTGTGGTATCCAAAGCTTCTAATAGAATGGGTAAACCTCCTATTCATTCATTATTTGATTCCTTTGATGCTATTTAGATAGGTGACAAGTCTAACTCACATACCCCTCCTTTTCTTTTGACTTTTGAAATATTTAATAAAAATGTACATAATTGCTTAGTAGATTCAGAGGCTTCTTCGAATATCATGCCATATTCAGTTTGTCTAAAACTAAATATGCCACCCCAGAAAACTGCAATTCACATTGTGCAACTCAATAGGACAAAAGTCAAATTCATAGGAGAAATGAATTTAGTTCTTACTAGATTATCTTCAAATCTTGAAGTTTGTCAATAATTGATATACTTGTTGTTGATATCCCAGATTTCTACGACTTAATTCTTAGTAGAGATTGGTCGGAAAAACTACACTTTATTTTTCCACTGATTTGTCTCACTTATGGCTCCCATTTAATGAAAAGATGAATCAACTAAGAAAAACACATGAAACATTCAGTAACAGATTTTGAAGGTGAAAATGAGGCAGTAGCATTTAATGACAAAATTCTTGGAAACTATTCTAATGAATCATTTTTCGAGAATTTTAAAGCACAAACATCAACATTTCTGAGTAATTTTGTAACTTCTCAAATTGGAATTTTTTCATAGACATATTTTCCAGATGTGTAAATATGTTAGAAAAACCATTAGTTAGTTCTTTATTCTGGACATTATAATTTGATGGGTCAAAATCAAGTGATGGTGCTGGAGCAGGTTGCATATTGATTAATCTTGAAGGTGTGAAGACAATATTGACTCACATATTGGAATTCGAATCCACAAATAATATTGCAGAATATGAAGTATTGATCAAAGGTATGTATAAATAAATTAGCCTTGACGTTAAATACCTTCAACTTTATGGAGATTCAGAAATTGTAGTTAAACAAGTAAGAAACATGATGCATTATATCTATACACACTTGAAGCATTATCAGTGTTTGGTTCAGTCTCTCACTTCACATTTTTTAGCATTTAACATTTATGCTATTCCTAGGATTCACAATGCTAGTACCGACATTCCTGCTAATGTTGCATCAAAACTAATCCCATCCGAAGATTACAATCCCGATAGATTTTTTGTAGAGTTAATATTTAGGCCATCCATTCCTAATAATATCACCAATTGGCAGGTATTTAATGATGATGAAGACATTTTAAGCTTCTTAACTTCTAAAAAATCATACAATGACCAAATAATTATTGAAGATGAACACGACAATCGATTAAAACAGAAAATCGAGGATAATCTTATACCCAAATCTATTGTTAAACTTGAGGATCTCTATGATTTAAAAGACAGATTTAAAAGAGTTACTAATTCAAAACTACAGAGTTCAGCTTTGAGATTTGAATCAATATATCTTGGGACATATCTTAAACCTCAGAACATCAATTTAGGACTTGGTATCTCATTTGAAGAAAGATTATCCTTCATCCATTTGTTAAAGAAATATAAGGATGCCTTTGCTTGGAGTTATGAAGATCTCAAAATGTTTAACACTTCCATCATTCAACACACAATTCTGATGAAATCTAATGATAAACCTATCTAACAAAAATCAAGGAAAAGTCATCCGAACTTAGAAAATCAAATCAAAATGGAATTGAATACAATCCTTAGGGATAAAATCATTTTCCCTATTAGGAATTCAATAGGGGTTTCCAACTTGGTACCTATTAGGAAGAAAAATGGTGATATCCGCATTTGTATAAATTTTAGGAATCTTAATAACGCCAGTGAAAAGGATAAATTCTCATTATCCACTATGGAACATATTTTACACTTAGTTGTTGGTTCCGAACTTATGTCATTCCTTGATGGTTTCTCTGGATATAATCAAATCATGGTCCACCAAGATTATAGGCTAAAGACTACTTTCAGAACCAAATGGGGAACTTATGCCTACCAAAAAAATCCGTTCGGTTTAATAAATGCAAGGTCCACTTTGCAATGGGCCATGGATATAGCTTTCAAAGGTCTGTTAAATAAAATGGTTTTTATTTATTTGGATGACATTACTATTTATTAAAAGAACAGAAATAGTCATTTGCAGGACCTAAAACAAATTTTTGAACACTATAGAAAATATGGTATTTCATTAAATCCAAAAAAGTATTTTTCACTCTTAGTGAAGGGAAACTTTTAGGATTCATTGTGTCAAAAAATGGGATTTACATTGACCCTAATAGAATAAAATAAATTTCTCCACCATATAACAAAAAAATCATGCAATCATTCTTTGGACAGATCAATTTTGTCAAAAGGTTTGTCTCGGATTTCTCACAAATTATTTTTCTATTACAACAAATGATTAAGAAAGATGCAGTTTTTAAATAGGGCCATCATGAAAAGAAAGCATTCAATTTAGTCAAACAGGAAATCATCAATTCCCCTTCTTTAAATACTCTGAATTTCTCTAATCATTTCATCTTATATACCTTTGTTTCTTCAACATCTTATGTCATTGTTTTGACACAAATTAATAATCAGAGAATGGAAGCACCCGCCTCTTTTTTCAGTGCAATTTTTCAAGTTGTTGAATTGAATTATTCAAAAGTAGAAAAACAGACATTTGTTGTATATAAATCTATAAATAATTTTAAACCTTTTCTTTTAAAACGCACACACGAAAGTAATAGTCCCATTCCCAGCAATGAGACAATTATTAACGCAGAAAGAATCAAGAGAAAATAGAACAAATTGAGTAACATCTTTGTAGGAGTACAATATTGAAATTAAACCAGCAAAAATTTTTAGAGGGCAAGGTTTCTGCAAGATTCTTACAGGAAAATCCAACATACCAGCCGAAGGGGACATAGGTAACAGTGAACACATTTCTAAGGTAAGTGTAATTGATGTTGAGTCCCAATATGTTGAATAATTTTTTTATCTGAAAAATGGATATGCTCCTCCTGAACTTAATTATAAAAGAAAAAGATATTTACGATTAAAAGCAAGTTATTATGAGATTGTTGATAATGTGTTATTTACGAGAAACTATGACTCCATACTCTTAAGATGCCTTGAAAAATCTGAAGCACAAACAATTTTGCAGGAAATTCGTGATGGACTAGCAAGTGGGCACTTTGGAGGAGATACTACTGCACACAAAATATTACACACTAGATACTATTGGGCTACTCTCTTCAGAGATACTTGCATCTACATAAGAAAATGCAAAACATGCCAAATTGCTTCTGGAAGAAAACGAAAACTAGCCTTGCCTCTGCAACCAGTCAATATTGAACAACCTCTCGAACAATGGGGACTGGATATCATAGGTGATATTGTTCCTCATTCTTCTAAACAACATAGATATATTCTCACCTCTACAAATTACTTCACTATGTGGGTGAAGAAAATCCACTAAAGGTAGTCAATTCTGAATATTTTATTGAATTTATTGATCGATTTATCATTAAGATATTTGGTTTGCCTTTTGCACTTATATTTGATAATGCATCTTATTTTTCGGGTACCAGTATGATTGAATTTTCAATTAAGAGAGGTTTTTAACTCAAATATTCCACTAATTACTATCCCTAGGGAAACAGTTTAGCAGAATCCACTAATAAAAATCTCCTTAGAATAATCAAAAGAAATGTAGATCAAAATCAAAGAAACTGACACAAAGCTTTAATATTTTCTCTATCGGCTAATAGGATAACCAAGAAGGCCTCTATAGGCACTTCTCCATTTAACCTAGTCTATGGGAAGGAAGCCATCATTCAATCACATTTATCTCTTCCTTCATTAGCCCTAGTTCAAACTATTGAAGAAACACCTTCTTCTTCCTTGCAATTAAGAAATTCACAAATCCTAAAACTAGAAGAAGAAAGGGAAAAGGTCAAACTCACACACACAAAACATCAATAGATGGTGAAAGCTTCTTTTGATGCAAGTTGAGTCACACAATGATCCTTCCAAGTTGGAGATCTAGTTCTCAAGTGGGACAAAACACACGAAGAAAAAAGGAAACATACCAATTTCAAAAATTATGGCTTGGTCCATTTCAAATTGTTGAACAGATAAGCCGATCTACATTTATACTTCAAGATTTATCAGGAAAGAGAGATTCTCTCCCTCTAAATGGGCTCATCTTAAAGAAATTATTTTCTTAGGAATTTTCATACAAATAATAACAAGAATAAGAATAAGAATCTGTAAAATCACTTCCATTGTACATCCCGATGCAATTTATTTTCCTTTTACATTTTTTGTTAATAATTGACTTTTCAAACATCTCTCAAATTTATTTTTATTTTTTCATTTTGAAGGTAGGAATTTTTAAGAAGTGGTTACCAAAATTGAAAATTAGATAAAAATTATATAACTCTGAAAATATTTTCCATTAAGTTGTAAAATATTTAAGAAACCTAAAAAAAATATATCCTTTTACTCTAGTTTCAGTGAAAAATGTTATCCTTAAAATGTAAAGACCGTCTTACGACTAAAAACTTTCAACTCAGATTTGTCATCCAAAACTCTTAAGGAGTCAATAGTCCTCTCCATCCATTAAAAAGGGATTTTTTTAGAGTGTAGTTTTGAAATATAATAAATCAAAAAAGATAAGATGTGTCATCACGAGCCTACTTACCATGCTCATAGGGAACCAATTAAACTGACATTACCACACTGAACACCAAATTAGGATAATGGCTTATGATTTTTAATTAAAAGACAAGAGGTCTCATAATGACATTGCCATTATATGGCCAACAAACTACGACAATGGCTTTTTAGCATAAAAAATAAAAAGAAAAGAGAAATTAAATTTACCTCTAATTATTGCACTATTAAATGGATGGGACACTAGATTGTTGTTCGTTAAAAGGTAACCCTGTTGAGGCTATGAACTCCTACTGGCAGTAGTGGCTCTACCTATGACAAATGAGTACACTACACACTAAGTCATAAAAAGCCCCCTACTTTATTTTTATAAACTGATTAATGACTTATACAAGTAAATAGGTGTTTTTCATTCACAAAAGGTTTCTAAAAGAAATTGCAATTTAATGAGTTTTATAGTCAGAGTAATTTTATTTATCTAAATATTTCGAAAAGTAGTTTCCACTTCTGAGATTATTTTTATTGAATTTTTAGAAATTTTCATTTATCAGAGATAACTGTTTCTTCCAGTTAATCGACAATTGTTGTATTGTTCAACAACCCCCATTTTAATGTATTATAAATTTCCTATGACATTTATTATATTAAAATAGGGACCCTTTAGTTTTAGAAAATCAACATAAAAATTGTTAATAAAGAACTATAACCAAAGTTTAATGCTTAGGCCTTTTTAATTAAAACCCAAGCATTAAACCTTGATTACCCAAAAAACCAAATTTTAATAGCCCCCAAGATCAAAACTATACTTAGGCTTCAAAAACCTTAAGTGGGTTATTTAATAAAATAAAATAAAAAATTCAAAGTTTTAATTCCCAAAGGTTTTATCTTTATAAATCCTTACTCATAAAAAAATCCTGCATCGCAAAAATTCTAAAGACAAATACCCTTCTGCTCATTCCCTTTACGATTGCGAAATGATAACGGACCCGACAATGGAGTTAATGTAGTTCATAAAAAACTCACGCCTGTAACTATCGCAAGGTCCAAAGGCTTAAGGCCAAACCCCACTACACATTGCTGATTGTGATTGCAACATAAGCCCCAGACTCGACGACATTATCCATTGCAATTCATAAATTCCTCATGTCTGCAGCTATCGCAAACGTTTCAAAGCTTAAAGACCTGCCTCTTGCCTATTGTGATTGCAATAAATCCCGAACCGATGAGAAAATACAAGCTAATCCATAAAATTGCACGTCCACAGGATATCGTAAAAGTTCAAAAGTCCATACTCCACTCCCTTTCCCGATTGCAATAAGGCCCAGACCCGACTAAGCCCGGACCCGTGAAGGCTATTCACTGCAATTCATTAAAAATCATGTCTACACAATCGAAAAGTTCCAAAGAGTCAATCCTTATGCCAAGTGCGATTATGATATGAGCTTTCATGTCAATTGCGATATGACATCATCAATGATGTCAGATCCACGACATCGCCACGTCACCTGCTATGTCATCTGCCATATCACCCGCCATGTCACATCATGACATCACAGCCACGTCACCTTGGGACTTCGCAATCGCAAGTTTCAAAGGAACATGGTTTATAACATCACATCCACCTTTCCAAACGTTGATTGCGATATGTTTTAAGAAAGCCTTTTTTCTTAATTTTGTTTAAGAATACTCCAGGATTTTAAACGATTGTGATTATTCTGAGTTCTACCCCCGGTCTAAAAGCGATTGTGATTTATGTTAAAACAGTAAAGTACAACTTGTCTTATCACATGAATCACTCTGCATTCCTCTCCATGATGGTTGTATTTGGAATTTAGTGCAACTCTACATTTTTCCTGATTTCCTACAAAAGTGATTTGTTTCAAATAAAACACGCTTATCAATTTCATTTATTTCCATCTTAGCAATTCCTATTTTTCTTGTTTAGGTTCATGACAAAACAAGACAACTATGCTGAAAAGAAACAATTTAGTTCAAACAGATTGACAAGCATCCAGATAATCTGATGGAGCAAAAAAAGTTGATGAAGACAACAAATCACATTCAAAAATTTCTACCAAAAAACTATTTTCCTTTAAGCTTTGTTGAAGGATCTGTTTAAATTCCCTCAACACTTTGCAAAATAGATTCAGTTTTTTTCTTCTATTTAATCTTACTCATTGTATGAAATAAAGGTCCTGAATTTTTTATGAAAAAAGGCTTACAAAATCTTGCACTATTGTACTTTCATCATTTTCTCAATAGAACAACTGGAACATTGTTTAGGAATTTTCATAAAGAATTTTGAGAAGTTGCACTACTGTACTCCTAGAATCATCTTTGTGGGAAGGAATAAACTACTGCTATTTATTTTATGCGCTAAGCAACGTACATCTAGTATTTCTATCTTTGTACCTTTGTTTTGTTTATGAATAAATAGTGAATTTATCTTTTTAAGAATTCTTATTACATGTTATTTAAAGAACAAGTGTTACATGTATTCATTTTTGTTCATGTTGTCATTGATATTTTTAAATACATGTTAAGCAATTTACTTTGATATTCTAAATACGATATGAGTTATACACATTATTTTGATTAACTATTTAATCAGTGTAATCATCTTGAAATATTTTCATTTCCATTGTTGTTTGAGCAATCTATATTGTCATTTACTAAGGAAAATCATTGTAGATTGCATCTAGATAATTGTTAAATAATCTCGGGTTATAGAGTATATTAATGCATATGTTTTCCATTTGATTCATTGCTGCAAATCCATCTATTTCACTCCACTATAAGCATTACACATTCACTCAATCATCTTTCATTAGGAAACTAGTCCCATTATCCCCAATCGAAGCCACTACCTAAATGGAAAAGGAGTTGTCTTAAGGTCCAGACTGGGTGGTTTTCCCCTTGTGTTGAAGCAGCAGTTTTCGAGGCCTCAACAGGTCCCAACATGGGAAAACTTCCAAAAAAAATCCTTTTAATGGCTTAGGATATGCTATCATTATGGCACATATTCAAAATCAATAAACCATCTCTTCTTTTGAGTCCCCTTCACAAAGAATGTTTGGGTTGATATTTGTCACTCTCAAGGTCGACCTTATCTATGGGAGGGCTTCTTCAATTGAAGTAATGCTTCACAATTGGATAAACTCACATAATTAAAAATATATATCACAAATCTCTTCCCCTTGTGGTTACATGGGAATTTGGTTGGACAAGAATCAAGGCATGCTTGAAGGTAGAGCTCCTTCAACCACAAAAAATTGTCATCAAAAGCCTTTCTACCATGGAATATTTTTCTAAGACTAGCAAGATAGCTAGCCATTACTCCCACACTACATAAGTCCATCAACTTTCTTTAATGGAGCATCTCAAAGACTTCCCCCCCAAACCAAAGGAGAGGTGTTGGGTGAATCCTTCATATATTTGAAACTTACTCCATCTCTTTTGAAACCAACATTAGTGAAGCTAAAAATAATTATGTTGAACTCGTCAATCTACACCTTATTCTCATACATGAAAAATAATAGAGCATCTCTCACATTCATATATTTGGTGATTTTCTTTGGATGAAAGGCATCTATAAAATGTAATTTTCATCTCAAAGAGGATCTCACTTACACTACTTTTAACCATGTCTTCAGGATTGAAAATTAAATAGCTGACATACTCTCAGAATTAAGCCTTGACTTAGAGCAAGGCATATGGTAGATCAAAGAAAATAAATACAAGGCCTAATCTGAGCATTTTCATGCCCCTTGGACCCAACTACAACCATGAATTTTTTTTTTTTTAATATACAAACTCTTATATATACTCTGTTTTCTTCAAATTTACATACTCCTATATATGTTCCTTTTTCTCACTTTTAGCTATTTGCTTTTATTCTTAATGTGCAAATTGTTGGAGGATTTATGAAAAATCAAGACTTATATATTTAAGTACAAAAAATTTGTAATATCATTTTAAACACTTATATGACAACTATATTTTGGACAATTGTATCTTGGGAGTGCCAGAAAAACACCTACATATATAATTGTGTTTATATAAAAATAAACTTACTCTTCTTTTTCAATAAACTTTGAATTTGAATATAATATCTCATAATATAAATAATAGTTTAGATTTCATATAATTTCAAGATATTCAAATATTCCTTATTATTATGGAAAAAATGTTTTATATTATGTAAACATTTTGACTCATTAAAAATAAAATTAATGAGTAAAGTAAAATTGAGGTAAAATAGTCAATTTATCATTGACTGTTTTGGATTTAAGGTTTTGACAACGTATGGTTTTGTCAATGGTATTCTTATTTAATGTAGCGTATTGATATTCTTCTCTAATGTAACACATTCATTGCAACAAAAACTTAAAGACTAAAAAGCACCACTTTTAACTAAATCAAAGTAAACCCTAATTTTCGCATAAATATTAAAGCTTTCAGCAATTTTTGTATTTAATTCGCAAAGAAAACCACTCAATAAAGACACACGACATAAAAACTTTGTAACTCTAAAAATACATGTTTTCTAAATAAAATTTTGGTAAATAACCTTATTCATTTTGTTACCTAACTTTGAAAAATAAAATAAAAATTCACAATAAAAATTATTTAATAATTTTATATTTTGTAAATTTTCTCTCAAATATGAAAAATAAAATAAAAAAAACGCTTTAAAATTCTTCTTTAAATTATTAAAGAATAATAATAACTCATATATTAAATTGCCATTTCTTTTATGATAAAATTGTCATTTCTTTCTCCACATTACAATTATTAAAATGACCAAATATCATAATGTAATAATTACTTCATCTCAATGAAATTTGAATTAATCACTATGACGATTTGAGTTTAATTAGAACATTAAGAATATAAACGAATCTCCCTAGTGATTTATCAAATTTGAATGTATCACTATGACGATTTGAGTTACTTAGAACATTAAGAATATAAACGAATCACCCTAGCGATTTATTATTATTTTTAATATCTAGGCAAAAAGGAAAGAAAAAATAGTGGATTTAAGAGTGTGATACAAATTTAATTAATATTTTTATGAAATAGTTTTTTCCCGATATTTTTTTTGGTTAATTTTAACCAAAATTTGATAATTTTTTTAAAACTTGAGTTTAACTTGTTTATGCTGTACAATTTAAGTGTTTAGGGATTTTTCGGAGTGCTGAATTTATTTATGCATTCAAAAAATGCATTTTAAACATAAAAAAATCACATTCTTTCTTGAAATTGTTTTACTAGATTTTGGTGAAAAATTCTATTTCATCAATAAGTTAGACTACACCATATTCCGAAGACAATTTATATTGTTTTTTTTTTGTCAAAAAAAACTTTGCCTTTTAATTAGTTTTGAAATTTTTAATAAGATTCTAGGAAGTTTATTAAAGTTTTATAAAAATTATATTGAAAAATAAAAAATCTGAAACAATTATATTAGCCAAGTAAACTTTGTTAGATCAATTACGTCCATTTTACCATGATTGTTATTAACTTGTAAGTAGGCTTTTATTACAATACCATGGACCAATATCATGCTTTATCAATACTACTTGCCCAAAAACCATAACTCATTTCAAAATCAAAATATTTTATTTTATTTTTATTTTATAACATATTTATATTATCTAAGTTCTTGACCAAATAGCTACACAATCTCTACCCCTATGCCTATTGCTAATCTATTATATTAGCAATTAGGTTTTTTTTATAAAAACTCTTATTAATTACTTTTTGCATAAGAGGCAAATATTAAGTAGCAATATCGCATATTAAACTTGTTTAACTTATATTTTTAAAAGTTTTAAATACAATCATCAAACATCAATTTAAAGCACTCAAAATTTTTAAGGTTGAAGTTTAGAATTTATTTTTTCTCAAAATAAGAACAAAATATTAAAATTTTTAGTATTCTCAATATTTAAGTTATTTGTGTGCCTAGTTATTTGGAGGGGAGTTGTTGATTTGGAAACCAGGGATTTTTTCTTTCTTTGTGTCTATGAACAGGGGGACAAAGTGTTGAAAATAAAAACTTGAATGAAGTCATCTAAAATGTGTATGAAGTTTCTTTCCTCTTGGATGGTGGGTGCCCATACATCCTAGGCACATTTAAAAAAATCATTATTAATTATTAATTTTATTTATTAATTAAAACATTTTTTTTAAGCTTAACATGATTACATTTTCATCATGTCCAATATATCACCATGATTAGGGCACGGAATTGAACCAACGACTTCACATTAAGGAGTGCTTTAACAAGCACCCAATCATCGTTTATCCAGGAGTTCATGGAAATTAATTAAAACATTTTGACTCAGTCAATTCACATAAATGTATAAAATAAAATATTTATTAATTATAATTATTAATTATTAATAACCCCTAGGGGCCAAGCTCAACTAGCAATAGTCGTGTAAATGAAATATTGTGTGTGAGGAGTTTCGGTGTTCAAATCTATCTTAGCAAACCTTCCCTTTAGAGACACTTGATAAATCCAAAATTAAAATGAAACTAACTATTTTGAAACAAATATATATTAAAATATTAAAAAAAACTGTTAAATTTCTTCCCATCATAATTATTTAACACCAATAAATAAAATTCTCTAAATCCATATCATACCTCATATTTTTGTCAAATATCATGTGACTAACTAATAAAAATGGAGTAGTCTTAAAGACTAAAGAGCCTTTTAAAATTCTTCCGCAAAATAAAAATAAATTTTTATTCAAAATATAATTTTATTTAATTAAAAAAAAAATTAACTTGAAAACTTATTCGTAATTTTTTTCTATTTTATAGAAGTTCATAGACTACTATCTCAATATTCACTACACCTTCCTTGTCCCTCTACACTTTACTAAGTTGTTGCCACTTGCATGCCACCCACCTTCGTTGGCCCTATACACTTTGCTAAGCCGTTGCCACTTGCATGGCACGGTATGGACAATAAAAAGCAGCAAGGATTATAAAAAGCAGCAAGGAATAAAAAATCTCTTTTTTGCACTGTTAACGTGAAGCTTGGACTTTCAAATATTCGACCGTACTCCAAAAAGGCCTCGTCATCAAATTCGCTTGGTTTCAAAAAAACACGGTCTCCGTGGTGTACTAAAAGTCGAGAGACCAGATCGCCACAGTGGAGCCCAGAACACTGGTCAATGGGTCATCCTTCAACACGTGTCCAATGCATCAAAATTGATCCCTGTCGGTAGCCTGTTTAGATCAAGATGTCAACACGTGTCAGGTGTATGAAAATTGATCCCTGTCGGTGGCGAAGGAACTAGAACTCTCTGGAGGCACGGGCACTTGCCAGTCACCACTTACACTGGCGGAAAGACATGGCCAAGAAGGACGCTGGAAGCTCCGGTCAACTGTGGGCAGCACAGTATCGGACAAAACCCTCATTAAATCAAAATTTCAAAGAAATTTGTTTTGTCAGCTTTAAGGGACAAGGGAGTTGAACACTTGACCATATCATGGTGGTTACTGGACAGGTTACTTAGAATGACGTAAATTTATTCGCAGATCCTGTACAATGATTGGATATAGATATGCTTCAAAGATTTGGAGTATCCTTTGGAGCTTCAAAGCGATCATTTAAGCGAGAAACGAGACTTTCGATCGATGAAGGATTCTTTATTGAGGACGAAGGATCCGGAAAATAGTTCAGTGTTCTTCCTTTGCCACAAATTGATAAAAGTGGGCTGAAAACAGAAAAAAGATTCGAAGGCCGACGCTGTAAATTCTGCAGCGCTGTTCTTGAAATCTGATCGCTGAAAAAGAACAAAGATTGAAAACATGTGCGGTGGACGAGATCTTGGAAGAAGAGTGAGGAAATCTAAATAATTACAAGATAGTTTCTTCAAGCTATGTAACTGGAGTTTGGCCAGAGTTGCAGCTGGAAGAAATTTTCAGGGACGAAAAAGCGGCGTTGGGAGGAAAAGCTTTAAGCAGCATGAGGAGCGCAGAGAGAAATTGTAGGAACGCAGAGGAGGCAATGCTGTATTTTTTAATTGACTTATTCCAGGTGCTGCTACACTGTAAGTTTTCTAATGTCTTTTAGACATCCTATTCCTTTCTCTGGACAGCCTATTCTATTTCTCTCGACAGCCTATTCTATTGCCTGGCTGAATCCCTTTGCAGGATGTTATATTTCCTGCTCCTTATCCTCTCCATCTCACACTCTGTTATTTTCCACATTATCATCCTCCCCTGCATTGCTGCATACATCCTTATTTGCATCATGCGCCTTCATTTCCTATCCCCTCTACGTCGGCCACATGCCCATCGAGTCGTCGACCACATGGCCATCTGGAGTGACCTCGTCAATCTATTTTGCCCACAATCCCTTTTGAGAGGGATTGATTGCCTTCACATAACCAGCTATAACAACCTATTACACACTTAAGGATAAACTCTTTCATCATTTCACAACCATGCAATTCCTTTGGAATCAGACTCTGCGATAAGTGGTGGACTTGCCTTGGGTGTTGTTGTTGTTGCTACTGTGACGGCTCAAACTAGTTTTAATCTTTTTGACCCTGCAACATCTCTATTCGACTACCATCTTTGTTTCTGATTCGGCTCTACTCTGCATCCTAAACCGGACATCCACTACCATCCGGGATTCTGGCCAATTTCAAATTTTCCGGTCCCGTATCTGTCACCCTGCATTGACACGAATTGGAATCCTCTCTCAACCTTTGGTTGACAGATATAATCTTTCCTACCCAGATTCGGATCCCACCATCTGACCATTCTCATTATTATTTTTTTTTAGGCCGATAGGCCTTCTTTTGAAAGGGACTTTCGTCGTCCCTTTGTTTCTCACTCTGACACCTCGCGTCGGGCATAACCGCAGAGTTCTAAAAGTGAGCAGCCATACTCGTCATGTATTCATGGATATTCATGAAGGCGGTTCTGCGGCTACTTAATTTTTAGTTGGCGTTTGAGAAATTCGTGACGTTTTCTTCAGAAGCTTATGCATTCATAAGCTCCAGTAGTAATGGCGCATTGTGTTTTCAAAGAAAAATGCATATGGTAGCATCTGTCCGTTTGGTAGCATATGTCGAGAACTTCCTGTTTGGTAGCGTTATTACTGGGTGGCATTATTGCTCAACACTCTCGAAAACCCAGTTATGCGGTCCCTGTTTTGCGGTGCACATTTGTTCTGCGATGCACGATCAACTGTTCTGCGGTTTCCGTGCTTCCATGACCTTACCGGCAGCCTTCTTGGATCAATCTCACACAGTATAGCAGTGTTCAAACTAACAGAGGAGCGTAGTTTGACAATCTCACGAACGGAGAACGGAGCTGGAAATCGTCAGTCGGAGTTGTTGTTTAGAAAACATCTGCACAACATCATTTCTTCCAGGTCAGGTCCTTCTTCAACTACTTTGTTTCCCTTTCCTTGCCATATCATCTCTCTCAGTCCTGTTTTGCTTCCTAGGGATTTGCTGGACGGACTGGCCTAATTTTCACTGCTTGTATTCTCAGAAGCCCAGGTCCATTCTCTCCGTTTGCTTGGGCAATCACTCGTCTCTGTCCGAACACTGCCATTGTTTTTTGAAATTGAATTTGCGAAAATCAAAATAGACAGTTTGGTTATCCCTATACCTACCGAGACCTGGCCTATGACTATCCCGATATCTTTGATGATACCTACCGAGACCTATTTCACTATTCTACTGTGAGATTGTCCTGAGACTTACCGGGACTCTATGGTTATCCCCGGACCTGCGTTATCCCAATACCTATCTTGTTAACTGGGATCTCTCTTGCTAATTGACCTTTCTTGCTAACTGGCAATGCATTCGAACCCAGCTCTTGATTCTCTACTGCCTATAAGACAGTTTGTTCGAATATTTTGGTGAGGAAGATTTGAGAGTAGCCCAAGTTACCAGGACAACTATGAGCGAAATTGTAAGTGAATTGATTATGGCAATGAAAATTTGAAGATGTCAGTGCGGACCTCCCAGACCTCCCAAACCACCATGAGAAGATCGATGCCTAATAATGCACGGATTTTTGTTTAAGCCCTCAAAATCAAAAATTGCAATGCATCTTTAGCCAACCTTACGTTTAGTTTCCTAAATCTATCAAACAATCAACTGTCTAGAACAGTCCCCAATAGCCCCCCCATCCACCCTGTTTGATCGAGCAGTTTATAATGTCCAAACTGACGAGATGGAATTTTTGAGCTTGTTGTGTGCCGGGCCATACGAAACCTGTGCTTATTGTATTAAGCTTGTGCAGAACTCCTTGAGGTAAATTGATAATGTGCATCCAGTATATAGGGATGCTATGCAGAACATATTTTACCAGAATAATATGCCCCCAGGGATATCCACCAGTGACACCACATAGACATGGAAACAATTATGTCAGTAGAAACAAGATACAAGCCCAATAGGTAATCAATATGCAACCAGCAGAAGAGTAATAAATTATGTATAGCATCTATTACTCTACTCTTGTTTAGGCTTATACAACATTTATTACTCTGCCAGAAAGGTATATATTCATTGTCCAATATTAATACATAGTTTGGGAATCTGAAATTCCAAAGCAAAAACAAGGATAGTCTAAAAGAAATCATAAAACAAACAAGCAAACAATATCTGGGAAGCTCACTGCATTCCATCCGGGTAGACATGAGATGTTCCATTGAGAGCACCAGATAAAGAGGTAACGTTCAACACCTAACCTTCAAAACTGTTATAAAATCCCTGGAATTTCTACAAAAAGATAATTCTAGCATCGTAAAGGCGCAACTTGTCAACTTTTCTGCATTGCTACCCACGGGAAAGCAAATTTAGGCTGAATAATAGAGTGACTGGATTACTTGTTCAATAAGCATATTGTGCAAATGGCTGGCATATAGATCAAAAGACAAATTGCTCTGGCATACCAAAAAATTGCTCTCACTTTCATTTTCATTTTATTTGGAGTTATTGTACTTCAGAGCTAAGAACTTCCTTCAACAACATACCTTTTGTAACACGAGTTTCCTTCAACAACATGCCCTCAGATACCTTGATCTATCTAGCAATCAACTCAAAGGGAAAGTCCCTGCATCTTTAGCCAACCTTACGTTTAGTTTCCTAAATCGATCAAACAATCAACTGTCTGGAACAGTCCCTAATAGCCCCCCCATCCACCCTGTTTTATCGAGCAGTTTATAATGTCCAAACTGACGAGATGGAATTTTCGAGCTTGTTGTGTGCCGGCCCATATGAAACCTGTGCTTATTGTATTAAGCTTCTGCAGAACTCCTTGAGGTAAATTGCCAATGTGCATCCAATATATAGGGATTCTATGCAGAACATATTTTACCAGAATAATATGCCCCCAGGGATATCCACCAGTTACACCACATAGACATGGAAACAATTATGTCAGTAGAAACAAGATACAAGCCCAATAGATAATCAATATGCAACCAGCAGAAGAGTAATAAATTATGTATAGCATCTATTACTCTACTCCTGTTTAGGCTTATACAACATTTATTACTCTGGCAGAAGGGTATATATTCATTGTCCAATATTAATACATAGTTTGGGAATCTGAAATTCCAAAGCAAAAACAAGGATACTCTGAAAAGAAATCATAAAACAAACAATCAAACAATTTCTGGGAAGCTCACTGCATTCCATCCGGGTAGACATGAGTTGTTCCATTGAGAGCACCAAATAAAGAGGTAACGTTCAGCGCCTAACCTTCAAAACTGTTATAAAATCCCTGGAATTCCTGTATAAAGATAATTCTAGCATCGTAAAGACGAAACTTGTCAACTTTTCAGCGTTGCTACCCACGGGAAAGCAAATTTAGGCTGAATAATAGAGTGACTGGATTACTTGTTCAGTAAGCATATTGTGCAAATGGCTGGCATACAGATCAAAAGACAAATTTCTCTGGCATACCAAAAAAATGCTCTCACTTTCATTTTAATTTTATTTGGAGTTATTGTACTTCAGAGCTTAGAACTTCCTTCAACAACATACCTTCTGCAACACGAGTTTGCTTCAACAACATGCCCTCATATACCTTGATCTATCCAGCAATCAACTCAAGGGGAAAGTCCCTGCATCTTTAGCCAACCTTACGTTTAGTTTCCTAATACGCCCCCAGGGATATCCACTAGTGACACCACATAAATGGCTGGCATACAGATCAAAAGACAAATTTCTCTGGCATACCAAAAATATGCTCTCACCTTCATTTTCATTTTATTTGGAGTTATTGTACTTCAGAGCTAAGAACTTCCTTCAACAACATACCTTCTACAACACGAGTTTCCTTCAACAACATGCCCTCAGATACCTTGATCTATCCGGCAATGTAGAAAATCTACAGCAGTTAAAGGACAACTTGCCCATGCCACTGTATAAGATGAAGAAAAGTATCCAATATTCATATTGAGAAACTAGATCATTTTCAGAATATATACTCTAAGCTAGCAGGCTCTCATGATAAGTAGTGGCACTTCTATCAAAGTATCTGGTGCTTGTTAGTTGCAGGAAATGCAAATATGGTCCTTTATCGTTGCCAGCCTTTGGTGACCATAAACCAGATTCTCCTCATTCAAGGAAGGAATGCCTAAAAAAGAAATACGTCCTTTCTTTTGCCAACCTCACGCGCTTCCCTCCTTTCTAGGGTGTATTACACTTGTGAGGAGTTAAGTATCACCATACCCTTCAACATAAGACCCTACACCAACTCTCCATCGTAGCTATCACAATATCATGCCCTATTTGGTATGTCTTAAATTGAATGTTACACCTCAAAGTTTTGTTGTGCAAAATGTCCAATTAGACAGAACAAAAGTCAAAGTGTTAGGAGAAATGGATGTTGTCTTAATCAGACTATCTTCAAACCCAAACGTTTGTCAAATAATTGATATATCGGTTGCCGCATCCCTGAATTTTATGGTCTCATATTAAGAAGGGATTGGTCTGAGAAACTACATATTTCGCAACTGATTGGTCACATCTTTGGCTCGCTTACAATGGAAAACCTAATCAAATTCATGTTGATATGGAAAAGCACATGAAATACTCTATGACCAATTTAGATGAAGAGAATGAACCAGTGATGTTCACAAAAAATATCTTGGGGAATTATTCTTTAGAATCCTTCTTTGGTAGTTTCCCTACTCTGAATTCCCCTTTTCCTATTGATTTTGTTTTATCACAAATAGAAAACTTCTTACAAACATATTCATTAAGATGTAATATTGTAGATAATACTATAAATAAGTGTGATGAATTGTTTTAGATTCTTTATTTTGATGGATCAAATTCTAGTGATGGTGTAGGAGTTGGATGCATTTTAATTAATCTAAACAGAGAGAAAACCATGCTTGCATGTAGCTTGGAATTTGATTGTACTAATAGTGTTGTTGAGTATGAAGCACTGGTTCAAGGTTTGCAAAACGCTATCAGTATTGATGTCAAGTATCTTAAAGTTTATGGTGATTCAGAAATTGTTATTAAATAAGTAAGGAACAATATTCATTGTGTTTTTAATCATCTTAAATATTATAAATATTTGATTCGAGATTTAACTACTCATTTCATAACATTTAATATAACTCCAATTCCAATATTAGAGAATGTTAGTGCCGATCTCTTAGTTAATGTTGCTTCAAAGCTTATTCCTCCAAATGATTTCAATCATGATAGATTTTCAATAGAGTTTTTTTTTGCCCCTCCATTCCTGATAACATAACTAATTGGCATGTATTCAATGATGATAATGACATTCTAAGTTTTTTCAACTTCTAAAGGTTTTTATTCAGATCAAATCATTAATGAGGATGAACATGATAAGCAACTTAATAAGTCTTCTGAATAAAATTCCTTGCCAAAAATTGTAGTAAAATTAGAAGACTTATATGACTTGAAGGATAGATTCAATAAAGCTACTAATTGTAAACTCAAGAGTAATACCTTAATATTTGAACTTCTTAATCTAGGGTCTGATGAAAAACCCCAAAATATCAATTTAGGCCTTGGACTTTCACCTTATGAAATATCTTTCATTCATTTGTTAAGGGAGATACAAGGATGTTTTTTCGTGGAGTTACGATGATTTAAAAACATATGACACATATATCATTCAACATACTATACCCATGTTGCCTCATGTAAAACTTGTTCAGAAAAACATAAGAAAATCCATCCTAATCTTGCTCAAATCAAGACTGAGTTAAATAAATTACTTAAAGCCAAAATTATATTCTCGGTCAGACACTCAAAGTGGGTTTGAAATCTTGTTCCAGTTAGAAAGAAAAATGGAGACATTCAAATATGCATTGATTTTAGAAATTTGAATAGAGCATGTGAAAAAGACAATTTTCCTTTACCACCAATGGAACAAATCTTACAATCCGTTGCAAATTATGAATTGATGTCATTTTTAGATGGTTTTTCAAGATATAACCATATTCTTGTACATCCTGAAGACAGATTAAAAACCACATTCAGGACCAAATGGGGAACATACACATATAAGAAAATGTCTTTTGTATTGATAAACGTTGGAGCTACATTCCAAAGAGCTATGGACATCACTTTCAAAGGTTTTATTAACAAGTCAATGGTTTTTCATTTGGATGGTATTGAAATCTATTCAAAGGAAAGGAATAATCATCATAATTATTTAAAACAATTTTTTGAAAGATGCAGAAAGTTTGGGATTTCTCTGAATCCTAATAAATCCATCTTTGCTCTTAGTGAGGGGAAGATTTTAGGCTTTATTGTTTCAAAGAAGGAATTAGTATAGATCCAAAAAGAGTTAAGGCTATTTCATAAATTTCCTTACCTCATATCAAAAACTCTATGCAATGCTTTCTTGGTTAAATCAATTTTGTTAAATGATTTGTCCTTGATTTTTCACAGATAGTCATGCCTTTACCAAATATGATAAAAAAGAAGATAGTCTACAAATGGGGACAAACTGAGAGAACATATTTTGAATCAATAAAGCAAGCCATAATAGATGCTACTTCATTATCATCACCCAATTATTCTAAGGAATTTGTCCTATATACTTTTACTTCTTAACAATCCTACACAACAGTTTTAACTCAACCAAATGAAGAACAAATTGAATCTCCCATTGCCTTATTTAGTTCTAACCTACAACGAGCACAGTTGAATTATTAAGAAGTAGAAAACAAACTTTTGCAGTATTTAAGTTAGTAAAACACTTTAGACCTTTTCTCTTGAAATCACATACAAAAGTGATTGTTCCTTTCCCAATAGTTAGGTAATTGCGTTTTCAGAGAGAAGTAGGAGAAAAGAGAGTAAATTCGGTTACAACCTTACAAGAGTATGAATTAGAAATAAAACCAGCTAAAATAGCTAAAGTTCAAGGTTTTTGCAAGTTGATAACTAGAACTTTTGATAATTCAACTGAAAAAGATTCAGGTAACAATGTTCAAGTTTCAGAGGTATGTCCTGTTGATATTAAATCATAGTATGTTGATTTAATTTTCTACTTGAAAATTGGATATGCTCTAGTTGAACTCATTTACAAGAGAAAAATATCTTTAATACTTAAAGATAATTAATATCAACTTATTAATAATGTTTTGTTTAGAAGAAATTATGACTCTGTCTTACTTAGATGTTTAGAAAACCTTGAAGTAGAAAAAGTGTTGCATGAATTACATGATGGACCAACTGGTGGACACTATAGCAGGGATACCACTGCTCACAAAATCCTTCATGCTAGTTATTATTGGCCAACCTTGTTCAAAGACAACATGAGTATGTAAGAAAATAAAAAATCTACCAAATAACTTCAGGGAAATTGAAGAAGCCAACCTTGCCTTTGCAGCTAGTCAATATTGAACAACCTTTTGAACAATGGGGACTTGATATCATAGGTGAGATTGTTACACACTCTTCTAAATAACACAAGCATATTTTAACTACTACATATTATTTCACCAAGTGGGTGGAAGCAATACCCTTAAAGGTGGTGAATTCTAAAATTGTTATTGATTTTATAGATTAACACAAAATTACCAGGTTTGGCCTTCCTTGTGCTATCATGTTTGATAATCCATCATAATTTTATAGAAATTTCGTTACTGAATTTGCACTCAAGTGAGGTTTTAAAGTTAAATATTATGAAAATTACTATCCCCAACGAAATGCATTGGATGAATCCACAAACAAAAACCTCATAAAAATTATTAAGCAAACTATTGATGAAAACCAAAATAATTGACATATGGCTTTAATTTTTTCTCAATGGGCTGACGGGACTACTCACAAAGCTTCTTTAGGAACTTCTCCCTATTACTTAGTATATGGAAAAGAAGTTGTGTTGCCGCCTAATTTAGCTTTACCTTCACTGTTCCTAGTGCAATATGTTGAGGAACAACCTTGTTCTTCCTCACAATTAGAATGTCTCAAATTATAAAACTAGAAGAAGGAAGAGATAAAGCCAACCAATCTCATACCCAAAATCAACATAAAATAAAGTCTTGGTTTGATGCAAGTTCAGTAAGCAATAAATTTTTTGAAATCAGAGGCTTAGTTCTGAAATGGGATAAAACCCATGAAGAAAAGGGGAAACATATAAAGTTCCAAAAAAATTGGGTCAACCCATTTCAGATTGTTGAAAAGCTTGGCCCATTAACTTTTATCCTCCAAGATTTACAGGTTAAGATAGATTCTCTTCCCGTAAATGGGCTAGTGTTAAAGATATATTTTTGAGAATGCATATTCTTTTGTAAATATGTAAATAATCATATGTACATATAAATGTCTTTAAATTAGTTGTATTGAATAATACTCTTTTGAATTCGTATTGGTTTCTTTCATCACTAACATGGAATTTATGAATTAAAGGAGAATTATTTAGAAAGAAATTATCACATTGAAGTAGTATTGCATCTATTCTAATCTTTGGTATATTTATATCCACTAAATTGTAAATTTTTCATAACTTGAAACATTAAAAGATCTTGTTATCTCTTGATGTGTCATGCATAATTTCTTTTAAAAATAAAGACTATTTTAAATTTTTAGCACCTTATAAATTCAATTGTCATCCATAACTCTTAAGGAGCAGTTTTACCTCCTCATCCATTGATTTTACATATTTAGAGTGTAATTTAAAAATATTTAAACTTGAAGGATAAGGGGTCTCATTATGAGCCAACTTACCATGATCACAGGGAACTAATGACACTGAAATTATCATGATTGGTCAACAAACCAGGATAATAGTTTATGGTTACAAGACTATAAAACAAGAGGTCTCATCACGAGCCAAACTTTTCAATATCATTATAACCTATGAATGACATTGTGAACATATGACTACCAAACTAGGACAATGGATTTCAAGTAATTAAAAGAAAAAGTTCTAGAAAAAGATTAATACCTCTAATATTTATTATAGTGGATGGGATCCTATATTACTTGGTTAAATCGTAACCCTATTGAGGCTATGGATGCTTGCTGGTAGCAATGGCTCTACTAGTGGCAAGTAAGTCAATCTTAATGAAAATAGTCTAGTTCTTTATTTCATATTTTCAACTAATAAAATGACTGACCAAGATAATGTAGGTTCTTATAAATAACAAGTTATGAGGTTTACAAAGTAATGAGTTCTGTTTTATTCGAAGTTATTTCAAACAATCTAAATTTCAACATTCTAATCTTTCTAAGTCTTATTCCTTTAGTTATTAAAATTTCATTTATTATTATAGAGATAATTGTTTCGCCCAGTACGTTGCTAATTGTTGTAGCATTCAACAACCCCCCACCCCCTCCTATTTTTATATTTAGTTATCAATAAATAAAGGGGACCCTTTACTTATTTTATTTTCTTTTCTTTTAATAAAGTTTTTTATTTTATTAAACTTAGAGCATATTTGAAATAGTTATAAAGTTTAATAAACTTGAAGTCTTTTCCTTATTGGAACTTCTCATATTAGAGTTACACTTTAAAATATGTTACGATAGACCAATGCTCCAATGGGCCCTAGTCTTGAAGTTAAAGCTATAGCGGAAGATCTCTATCGGAACTCTATTATATCGTAACTTTCTTTTAAAGATTGTTATGATAAAGCTCCTTTCCAATACCTAACTCCCCGATGCTTGTTTTATTAAAAGAATCGTATAAAAAGGCTTGCGCACTTTTACATAAAGTAATATTATAACCATTTGTCGGCACCACAATTAGTTTTTATTATATTGGCACATTTCATATCGTAAGTTCTATCACGTTGCACCTTCGATATGTTACATCTCCAATATGTCCATCGGAAGTATTTTATTAAAACCCCCGATATGAAACGCATGATATAATTCTCCCGATATGCCTCGTGCCTCTTTTATCGTAGTTTTTCATCCGATATCCTTCATGACCATTATTATATCGGAACATTTTTTATCAGAAGTTTAATTTATCATAACTCTCCAATATATTTCCTTCATATAACTCCTCCGATGTGTTGACATGGTAAGCCCAGGTGATTTCACACTTTTGCACTTAATGTTTCATAATAGGGATTTATGGTTTTTGAAATTTTAAATTCCTTCATTCATTTTGCCTCGATATTGTGAAGATTTTCTTTAAAGGAAAATGCTAGTATTGTACAATTGCATTGTTTGCACTAAGTCCCCGCTAAAGAGAAGTGTTCTACTAATCTTTTTGTTTTCTATACATGCAAGCTCTGATTCCCGTAATAACGAAGATATGTCAAAGGCATTAAAGAGAAAGAAGAAAATTGCAGCACAACAAAAATCCATCTCTCCTTCAATTGAAAATATTGAAGAGAAGACTGTTATGCTGAGATTTTTTTCTGATACAATTTGTACTAAAGATTCTAGGAATTCTTCATGGGAAGCAATGTACAAATCCTTTCAAGATAAAGGACCCAAGGTTACTTAGAGAACAATGACCGTTGATGATTCCACCCCAGTTTCAAATAAAACCTTTAACGATGTCGCAAATTCTTGTCTACACAGAATTGTAGCCAGACCGAGACTTCTTCCCTATAATGATATGGCTCAGTGGGTTTTGAATAATCTAAGTATTGGTGATAAATGAATTATTACAAACAAGAACAGAGTTATCAGGTCCTTTTCCAGTGAATACTTGTGGAGAATGTATCATCTGCCCAAACCATAATGTAAATATGATAAGGAATACATTGAGTCATTTCTTAAAGAGCATGGGCATGCATCAAAGCCATTTAAAGGGTGGAGAAAATAATCAAAAAAACAAAAAATAGAAGAGAGTGGTAGGTATTTTGTAGACTCTCTCACTCGTCCTTATTCTCAAGTTGTTACTATGATGTGTAGGCTTCATGCACTCCCAAATGTAGAAAAATTTCATGATCAATGGGTACCTCTAATGGATGGGGCTTCAGAAGGGTTTATATTTGATTAGGCCATTATACTTTCAGACAATTTAGCTGCCCATATTTTAGCCTTTAGGAGTAAACTCAAAGTTTCTGAAAATATAATCCCTCCTTTCTATATGAGTGCCTATATCAAGGATGCTTTATGTTTTTCTATGGAATTTCCATCTATGGGATGGAAATGGACTATGCAATACCCAACTCCCATTCATATTTATCATGATATTTTATGGGACTCCAAATATCATAAACATTTCTATAAAATATGCCACGGTATCATATCACCAATCCTTAAGGTTATCTTTGATAAAAAGGCACCTCGAACAATGATGATGATGAAATTATTGGTTCTACACAATCGGTTGATCCTTCTCAACCAAAAGTAGCAGTTGCTTCTTATTCTTCTCAGGCAGAAGGATTTGCGCCTAATGCTAGATTAGAAGAAATTTGGGAAGAACACAATGAAGCTCTAAATTCCAATTCTGATGAGTCTCAGGTTATTAGGACTCCTCAACAAATGAAGGTTTAGGTGTTGGGTCCCTATAATACTAGTGATTACCCCATTACTATTGTAATTGTACCCCTTATTAATATTGTTGTGCCCCTATTATCCCCATATTGATTACTGTGCCCCATAGAATCCCTCTATTGTTATTTTTGGGCTTTATATTATTATTTTTAGGTCGGGTGGGTTATATTGTGACTCCTTAGACTCCTATATATAGAAAGGAGGTTTTTTCATTTGTATCATCGAAGAATTGTCATTTATGTAATGTAAAGGAGGTTTCCCCCTCGAAGAGGCTGAATTCTAAGGCGTTGATCCTATATTTTCTATCTTTTCTTGAGCTAGTTTCATAACATTTGGTATCAGAGCTTTGGATTCTAGGGTTTCGCTGCTCCAAACAGGTTATCGTGGCATTTTCGCTATAAATTTGTTTCTGCGATGTTTCAGAAGCTAAAAAAAAACCCATTTGAGAAGACATGGCACTAAAGCTTGAGTCTGAATTTCAGAGCTTCTATCATTATATTTGTGGAGATATGATCTAAGGAAGTTGGTCTTTTTGCAGACTTCTGAATTACATTCCAAACAGTTGACCTGGGGAAAATCATCATAACTTTCTCTCTGAGCATCGGATTGAAATTTCGTAAGAAGGTATAGAAAGAGGACAGACTATAGTTTCTTGTATATATGTTTTAGAGCCAAAGGTCGAAACAGTGACTCGTGGCACGTCGTACAAGTTCGCTCTACTGAACTAGTCTATAATCAGGTCACTGTGGGAGATTTCACATAACTCTTCCTTGGAGAATATAATTTGGATCAGACTGGTGGCATTGGAAAGATGACACACAGGGCTACTACAGGTCAGAATCTCATAACTGGATGATTTGAATGTACAGAGATACATCAGAGGCAATGTTGAGCTCCTACAAAGTGAAAAAAGGTGTGTAGATTCTTTCAAATTTTTGCTTAAGATTGGTTTGAATTTATTTTGAAGGAATTCAAAGGGAATAGTAGAGCATTATTATCGGTAACTGATGCCGCAAGGAAAGAAAATGCAAACACCTAGTAAGGAACCTGAAAGCTCTAGCATGACTCATGAAGAAGAGGAAGAAATGCAACATGATATATCAAAATTACAAGACCAAGTGCAAAAAATGTCAGCCTCACAAAGGCTAACAGAAGCTAAGATAGATGGCATGGAATCTAAGATAAAGGGCGTGGAAGATAAGATAAATGGCATGGAAGCTAAGATGGACGATTGGAAGACAGATTTGTAGACAGACATGGACGAATTGAAGATAAATATGAATAAGCTGCTACAAGAAATGGTCACTAAGGGTGAAAGGGTAGTAAAGGAAACTCATGATGAGAACAAAATAAATTTTAATCATGATTCCATAGACTCTAATGTGGGATCGAAGACCCATCATATTCCAAAAATCGATATGAGGAAGTTTGATGGCAAGGATCCAGCAACATAGATATTACAGATGGAGCAATTTTTCGATCCCAATAATGTGCAAAACACACAAAAGGTACGTATGGAAACTTTATATTTGGAACCAAATTAGTTTGTATAGTACCAATGGCTTTTCTCTCGTAAACAATTTATCACTTGGGCAATTTTTACGGAAGAATTGATGGCACATTATGAGGATACAAAAAAAAAACACTTTTTTTATCCAATTGATAAGTCTCAAACAAATGGGTTCAATAATGGAGCACATTGAGGAGTTCCAAAAATTGAACATAAGGGTAAAAGATATTCTAGAGGATCATAGGATTGATGTGTTCATAGGGTCTTTAAAGGATAATATCCAACATG
>APFE031602085.1:52035-88269 GCA_000404065.3 Pinus taeda | reverse complement strand
TAGTGATGAACTTTCCAGTGGAATAAACACAACAATTTATATATCATAATCCATTAAAGTTTACAAATGTAAGGCTTTAGGCTTGAATGAATTTAGGCCCCTCTATAACATGATCAAGTTATTGGTCGTTGAATGACATTGATGGACATGACAAAAGGTTAATGGCTAGAAGAGTCAATTTTGGGTACCCTTTCATGACGACATGGAACACCATGGACATGTTCGGTGGCCCTAATTAGACTGGGTGCATTCCAGACTTTGGCAGCTTGAACTAGTTAAATGAACCAAGACAAGCTTGGAAGGAAACTTGGTAAGGGAAGACATAGTGGGGGTTATGGAAGATGCCCACTTTTGATCTACATATGATGCATTATGGACAGGATTAGTGTAGAGAACTTGACCATCTTGGGTGGTTGGAGTTCATGTACACTAAGGAGTTGGGGGCAACTAGACTTGGATGTAGTTGCATGGACTTGTTGGATGCAAATGCCTAGTGGATACGAAACCAAAAGATGTAAGTTAATGGATGGAACTTGGGTCTACCTTACACTAAAAGGGCTTGCAAGTGCAAGGAAAGTCTCATATGAAAGGAGGATGCCTAAAAAGTGCTAAGATATAAGTGATTGGTCCTTTGCCAAAAGTGTAAAAGGAGCTCTACAATTTTGTTAAGTTCAGGGTTATGCATAGTAGAGCGAATTGTATTTGCTTAGTGAGAAGAAGAAGACATGATTTGTAGGAGGCAACCATGTAGTTGCTTTAATGTTTGGATTGCGCAGGCATGTTGGGTAGTAGGAAAAAGGAAATATTACCCTAGATACATTGTACATCTGTAATAAGGTTATGAGAAAGAGGTTGTGACTCCCTTATTGTATATCTATGACTTCATTCATGTAAATAAATTTAAGGCGCCTATCTTTGATGTCTCCTATATATTTGTGTTATGGACTCTTTATGATTGTTGGATGTTACTATTGCTTGGTTTGTTTTGTGTTAAGTGTCAAAATCTTGGATAAGTATTGTTGACATGTTTTAAATGCTATAGTTGGATGTGTTGGACATGTGCCTACTTGGAATGAACTTGGTCGAACCCTTGTAGCTAAGATAACTTTATAAGGTAGTGCCACAAGACCTAAAGTATCCAAATATACTTGTTAGAAACTCAGGTTTGTAAAGAAAAACTTGTGCAAACTATGGGTATATGACATCTACATAGTGATTATGCAATCTACCTATTGGCTTGTGGTTATAATGCTTGCTTGGACACCATTGCACAAATAAGGAAAAAGGAAATGTTATTGGTTTACAAAAAATTGTCATGCAAATGCACCACTTATGTGATAGAGAACTAAAAGCCAAAATTATCTTTAATTATTTGAAATTTAAAAACATTGAATTCAAAACTTATATGCATGGAAAAGACATACATATAATGATACTATTATTTACCTATCAAATTTTATGAATTCATTTTCCATTTAAAATTAATCATATTTCCACTTTTCTTAATCTCAATTAAAAATAACAAACAAATTAAAATTATTTAAAACCATAAAAATCAATAAACATATTCAAAATGATTTACTTTTACATATTTTATTGACATGATATTGCTAAGATAATTTATAAAACAATAAAAAAAATATAAAAACAAACTATTATTAAAAAAATCCAATATTTTATTAAAACATATAATATCGTGAAACTCAGAATTTGAATTTATAACCTCTCCTTATGGATAATGCCATCATTTTTATATAATTCAAAAATCTCTTTGAAACAAATATATATGAATTTGTAGCCACTAATGACAATATGGATAATGCCACCACTCTTATATAATTCAAATATCGTTGTTATTTGAAACAAGTAAAACTTCTTTCCCATATTAACTAATTCTTTATTTTTTTATTTTTTTATATGTTTGGATAATATGTCCATGTCATATAAATCACATTTCGTAGTACATGTCATATATCCCAACGCAGTAAGTTAAAAAATTTCCACGAATCCAACAAATTTTTTTGTTAAAATTATAATATTAAAAAAAAATAAAACATAAAATCTTATGCTTAAAAGATATATAAAAAAACCATATTTTATTTACTCCCAAATTTTTTCTCGGTCCTATGCAACTTATTAGGAAGCGACACCTGTCGTTGCGACTTTCGTGGAAGTTAACCATTTCATTATGAAGTTGTTTAAACATTTTATATTTTAGAATTTGGATTGAATTTTCAATATTTTAAATTTTATTAGAATTTTCCAATTATTTAGGTTACTTTTATATTTTTTATTTTAAATTAAATTTTGCTTATATTTATAAATTTGAATTTTGAAAAAATTACAAATTATAATTTAAAAAAAATCTTTATTAAATTAAAAACTAAAAATTAAACCAAAAATAACTCTAAACATAAACAAATACATCACAGTGAGTTTACCATTTCAATATTAGAAAAATACCACGTCATTAAATCTTCTCTAGTTTCAAAAAAACCGCTTTCTCTTTGTTGTAGTAAAAGTTGAGAGACCAGGTTCCACATTACAAGGGTTGGAATTTCAAATTAAAATTACGCGTCAAATTCATTTTAGCAAAAAATGTTGACAGTTATGAAAAAATTTTAACTTTATTTGACGGGCCAATCACTCCATGGCCGGAAATTTACTTGTCAAATTCCATCACTGCACATCACCACCACCGTGATTTAAATCACCGCACTTTGAGAGACCTAAACAATGGTCATCCTTTAACAAGTCTCGAGTGTAAATTATTTAATAGGCTTTGTTTACTGACGTTATAATTTCACTTGAAATGGTTTTTTTGATTTTTTTTTTTAAATGGATGATAAAAATGTTTTAATTTCTTTTATAGTGGAAATGTTTAAGTTTGACAGTGTTACATATTTCTAAAATATCAGTTAAATTTTTACCAAAATTATGCTAGAATTTTTATTATTTTTTGATTAAAATTGTGAACTTGTTAAATCACTTTATTTAGCAGAAGTCACTAGTGTCTAGTGTATAACAATTGATGCTTGTTGGTAGCGGATTTCATACTATGGCACGGGGACTAGTCATTGGATCTCTAGGGAGGCATGGGCACTTACTAGTCACCACCTACACCGGCGGAAGAGATTGGCAGGAAGGACATGGGAAGCTCCAGTCAATTAAGGAGCCGTAAACACAGACTATAAAAGGGCTGACTTCACAATTGTGGTCAGCAAAGTATCAGACGAAAGGCTCATTAATTTCAAAATGAGAAGAGAAGTTTTTTGGTCAGGTTGAAGGGGACAAGGGATTTGAACACTTACCATATCGTGGTGGTCACTGGACAGGTTACCTAGAATGACGTAAATATGTTTGTGAATTCCATACATTGATATGCTTCAAAGGATATGGATTTTCCTTTAGCGCTTCAAAGTGATCATTTAAGTGAGAAATCAATTCGATGGATAAAATACCCTGTATTCTCGAGTGTGGCGGATTTTGCATGGTAAAGATCTACTATGAAGCCTTTTGTTTTGGTTTGTTGTGAGATTTTGGCAGAAAGATTGATCAGAAAAGCCCGCTATTTGAGTTCTCCTCTAGTTAATATTTTAGTGTTCTTCATTTGCTAAGAAAAAGCTTTAAAGGTCGACGGTATAAATTTTACAACGTTATTTTTGAAATTCTAAAGGATGAGAAAAGAAAAGATTTATAGCTCGTTTAGTAGAGATATGTCTCACTTCTCTTTTTTCAGCGGAAGGTGAGTTCTATGAGCGGACCTGTGGTGTTGCCATGGGCTTACCCCTATCTCTTGTTGTTGCTAACCTTTTTATGGAAGATTTTGAATCCAAGGCTTTGGCCTTAGCCCGTCTCTTTCCCAAGCTCTGGAAGAGATTTGTGGATGACACTGATGTCATCTGGTCTCATGGCCAAGAATAATTGGATCTTTTCTTCGAGCATCTCAACAATCAATCCCCCGCCATTAAGTTCACTATGGAACAAGAAGTCGATGGATGCCTTCCTTTCCTCGTTGTTCTTATTTCAAGGAATATTGATGGTTCCTTCTCCCACCAAGTGTTCCGAAAGAAAACACAAATTGAGTTGTATCTTCATGCGATCTCCCATCATTTCCCAGCTCAAAAGTTGCACATTCTCAACACTCTAGCCACTCGTGTGCTGAGAATCTCTGATGAAAAAAGCCTCGATGAAGAGAAGGCCCACCTTCTTAATGTGTTTGATAACAATGGTTATAGTAGACATCTCAGTAAGAAAGCCTTCCTTAATGCCAACAAGAATTCATTGATAAAGAAAAACCCTAATGATTGAATTTCGGGGGTTCATCTTCCTTTCATACAAGGGACTACTGATAAGATTGCTAGGATTATTGGGAAGCATAATGTTCCCTCTACTTTTAGACCCCTTAACACAATCCATAGCTCCCTCCGGTTGGTAAAGGGCTCGGTCGACCCCAAAGGCATGAAAGGTGTTTATGTTATTCCTTGCTCTTATGGGACCCCCTACATTGGTGAGACTGGTCGTTCTATTAATCAGAGGATTAATGAGCACTCAGCCAACTTAAAGCATGGGAGGTGTTGAAAAGTGTGCAACAAGAAATGCTAAATTTAGGAAGTGCTAAAAATAGAACTGCTAAAAATAGCACTTCTAAAAATAACAATTTGGCTAATGAGCATTTTGGCCACCTTGGGTGAGAGGTGAAACTGCTAAAAATAGCATCTTCTAAAAATAACATTTTTGGGTCCCTTCCTATTTATAGCAGTCCCTGGTCTATCTAAAGGAAGTAAATTTGAATTTGGTCTTACCAGCAGTTTGGAATATTAATTAATTAATTCTCCATGAGTTAATTAGTTAAGGAAAAGCAAACTTGAAGTCTTTGTGAGAACATGCAATTATTTCTCCACTAATTGACGAATGTGTCCTTGATTTGCTCCCCTAATTGAGGAATTAAGGATGAGTTCTATATTGAGAGGATGAGTTGACTTAGTTTAACTTAGTCAAGTTTAGTTAAATTAATTTAACAAGTTGTTAAATTAATTAGATATAGTTTGTTGATGTTTGCATGCATGTGACAACTATTATTTTCAGATAACTGTGTATTCACTCATGGATAATTGATGCATTTTAGTTCTGTCAGAGACCCAGTTGAGATCAAAGAAGGGACAATGTACTATCAGTTGGATGAATATTTTTCCTATAGAGGAAGCTCATCCATGATGAGGATTTATCTCCTTCAGGTTTGTGCAGTTAGATCAGAGGTTAGTGAGTGTGTGAAGAGGTCAATTCACACAGGTGGTAGCACTGGACCCCAAGGAAACTGCACAAGGAAATAGGAGGCTTGGAGGGTAGAGGGATTTTACTGAGAGCTGGATAGCTTCCGAGCTAAGGCTTTGTGTAATCTGGACTATATTTCCATTTTTATGATAATACAGAGATGGGGTTTTAGGCAGGTGCTTTCCCCGAGTAAATTCTTTTGTGTTATGTGTGATTAATTCCTTCTTATCAGCTATATGTGTTCTTATTGATGTTGGTCATGTTCAATTAAGCTTTCACTAAATTGTTTGTAGAAGTAGATCAAATTTTTTGCTTTAGTAAATTGCATTACCAGGTGATCTACAGGTGGGAAATTTCTACATGGTATCGGAGCTAGCTGATTTGTAGAAAACGTTCTACATGGTATTAGAGCTAGCCGATTTGTAGAAAAATTCTACAAAATTCTACATGGTATCAGAGCACAGGTGATCAAGGAAGAACAATATACTAGAGGAGATTTCAAAGTTTTGAGTTTTGGTCCACGAGTTTGCAGAGAAAATCTGAAAATTTATGTACAAAATTTTCAGAAACAAATAGCAGATTTGGATTCCTTGCGGAGAAATACCCAAAATCAAAAAATAAATTGGTTGAATCGAAGTTCGGATGAGGGAGATATTGCTGATTTAAAATAATAAAAAAATTCTAGAAAATTTCGTGATAGTGGGAAAGTGGAAATAGATTGGTGTGCTAGCCAAGAACTTGTATGCACTTGAGGTACAAGATGCATGCAAAGCCTTGAGGATCAAGGCAAAGGTTAGATACTTGGTGGCTAAGAGGAAGAGTAAATTACCTCTCAACATGCAACACCAGAAGAAGTCTCAGACGATTGTGGAGGAGCCACGATTAGTGCAGCAGCTTCAGGAGGTTGTGGAGAAGCCACAACAAGGGAAGCTGAGTGGAGATCGAGTAGAGACACCTACTCATGCAGAGACCTCCAGTAGGGGGAAACTTTGAGGCAGGTGGGCTGAGGGATCACATGCAACCATACCTACAAGTAGGAGGTGAGGCGATGTAGAGTGATCGTCCCAAGGAAGAGGGCATGATCCTTGAGGTACCCAACCTCTTGGATGAGACCTTGCTACGAGAGCCTCGATGTGGAATAGCAGGAACTGACTGATTGGGTAGAGACAAATGCGGATAGAGCGGCAAAGAGAGCTATAGTGTAGAGAATCCTAGGACAACACAGAGCATGCAGGCTGCAGTAATGCGAGAGGCACAAGTGTGTTGCATAGTACAGGGCAGCACAAAGAAGGGTGCAACGGTGCGAGATGCATGGAGATGTTTCAGTAGCGCAGAGGTCAGAGAGGGAGCACTTGTCAACAGTAGGTAGAGCTTCAGCATCAGAGTATGTTTCTAGCCCAACGAAGAGGTCAATCGGGAGTTTTTTTGTTATGAGTGTTGTTGGAGTAACTGCACTTGGTAGATGTGTTGCATGCAGAACATTTCAGAGTTACAGGATCGGGTTTGAGAGGAAGTCTTTCTTGTTGAGAGGGAGTGTTGAAAAGTGTGCAACAAGAAATGCTAAATTTAGGAAGTGCTAAAAATAGAACTGCTAAAAATAGCACTTCTAAAAATAGCAGTTTGACTATTGAGCATTTTGGCCACCTTGCGTGAGAGGTGAAACTGTTAAAAATAGAATCTTCTAAAAATAACATTTCTGGGTCCCTTCTATTTATAGCAGTCCCTAGTCTATCTATAGGAAGTAAATTCGAATTTGGTCTTACCAGCAGTTTGGAATATTAATTAATTAATTCTCCATGAGTTAATTAGTTAAGGAAAGCAAACTTGAAGTCTTTGTGAAAACATGCAATTATTTCTCCACTAATTGGGGAATGTGTCCTTGATTTGCTCCACTGATTGAGGAATTAAGGATGAGTTCTATATTGAGAGGATTAGTTGACTTAGTTTAACTGAGTCAAGTTTAGTTAGACTAATTTAACAAGTTGTTAAATTAATGAGATACAGTTTGTTGATGCTTGCATGCATGTGACAACTATTATTTTCAAATAAATGTGTATTCACTCATGGATAACTAATGCATGTCAGTTCTGTCAGAGACCCAGTTGAGATCAGATGTGGGATAGTGTACTATCAGTTGGATGAATATTTTTCCTATAAAGGAAGCTCATCCATGATGAGAATTTATCTCCCTCAAGTTTGTGCAGCTAGATCAGAGGTTAGTGAGTGTGTGAAGAGGCCAATTCACACAGGTGGCAGCACTAGACTTCAAGGAAACTACACAAGGAAATAGAAATAGGATGCTTGGAGGGCAGAAGAGAAGGTTTGTGAGAAGCCTTTGACTATCTATGAGCAGCAGAGGGATTGTACTAAGAGCTGGATAGCTTCCGAGCTAAGGCTTTGTGTAATTCAGACTATATTTCCACTTGTATGATAATACAGAGATGGGGTTTTAGGCAGGTGCTTTCCCTATAAATTCTTCTATGTTATGTGTGATTGATTCCTTCTTATCAGTTATATGTGTTCTTATTGATGTTGCTCATGGTTGATTAAGCTTCCGCTAAATTGTTTGTAGAAGTAGATCAAGTGTTTTGCTTTAGTACATTGCATTACTAGGTTGATCTACAGGTGGGAAATTTCTACATGGTATCAGAGCTAGCTAATTTGTAAAAAAAGTTCTACATGGTATCAAAGCTAGCTGATTTGTAGGAAAATTTCTACAAAATTATACACTAAATTCTTCTTTAATCTTGGCACATACATCACATCATGAAGCAAACAAATTCCTAGTGTCCAAATGAAATTTAATAGAACCAAATCCCTTAATAGGATGCATGGAGTTGTCTCCAAGAATAACCTTCAAATTGGACTCCCCTACCAAATTAGAGAGAACCTCCCTATACCCAGAGAAATGATGAGAGGCACCATTATCAACCAACCAACTATCCTAAGTACCTGGGGGAGAGGAACTAGAAAGAGCAGAAATAAGTATATATTTAGATTTACTAATAGAAGCATTACTCTCATATCTAAAATTCCTTGACTTCTGTTGAGGACAATGATCTTTGTCGCGATCATTTAGAGCATCTCTTCTTCTTCTTCCATCTCTTTTGTTACAATCATTTCTTCAATCATCTCTTCCTCTTTGATTGCATTTGCTATTGTTGCTTCTAGTGTTGTATCTTGGAGCATTGTTCTTCTCAAGGTAATCTCGAGCATAGTGACCTTTCTTGTGATAGTTGTAGCATTCAATGTGCAATGACTCCTTTTCTCTTCCATTCCTTCTATTAGAATTTCAGGGAGTGGGATTCTTAAACTCGATGAACCTACTTTTCCTTTATTTTTCTTGTTATGAGCAAAGAAATAGGTGCCCTCTCCTTCTTCATGTTTTGGTATTCTACCTCTTGAAATCATCCTGGATTCTTCTTGAGTGAGTTTTCCAACAAGTTCATTAAAGGACGAGAAATTGTTGTTATTGCTTATAGTGGTAATGAAGGTTTCCCAAATAGGATGGAGACCTCTAAGGGTTACCAACATCAACTCCCTGTCAAGTACAGTTTCTCCAACTCTCTGCAATTGATCTCTAAGATGAGACATCCTCATAATATGGGATAGTTCAGATTCTACTTTATTCATTTTATTTTAGTTGATCTTTTAAGGAGATGATTTCATTCAAATTTTTGACCTCATACATGTCGGCTAGCTTATCATAAATATCCTTGGACTTCTTAAAATTCCCAACATAGAAATGTAAATGATCTTGTAAACCATCAGCTATAATTTTCTTTGCTTTTAACTCACCTTCCCCGTATTTGTATCTGGCAGCAGCGGATGCACTTTCTGGGGGCTCGGGAAATTTTCCTTGTATGCACTCCAAAACATCATTGTCCTCCAATATGATTTCCAATCTTATCTTCCAAGCAGCAAAGTTTGATGAGTCTCCAAACTTCTCAACCTCCTTGAAGTATGAGGTAGACATCTTGACTTGTTCAAATGGATTCTTTCAAGCTATCCAATGATGATTGCTCTAGCTCTTCTCTCCTTTGGGCTTGTCCTTGACCTTACCTCTGATACCATGTTAATTATCCACTACTTTATGCTATGTCAGTTACTTTTAGCCCACTTAGCTTCTTCAATAAGCAATATTGCCAACATTAATTAATTCTTCCAATAATCAACAATAATCGAAGATAGAACAATAAATGCAATGACAATGGGAGACAATAAAAAACATCAACAAGAGACACCAACTTGGTCAAAGAATCATTTTCATGCTTCTAGCCTTTTTAATCATCCATGAGAATTTTTCATAATGATCCAAACAAGCTTTAATATCATGTCTATTAGAGTTTCTATAACTCCCTCTGAAGTAAGCAAGATACCATATCGAATGTTGCTCAACTTATCATGTCTTCAACTAAAAGATTCCTAACCTCTTGTTCAAAGAATATTATGCTTAGCATATTTCTTTTTCCACAACTAGTCATCTAGTCCACTTCCTTTGGATCGAACTACTTCTCATCTTGAATATGAGACTTCCTTCATGATGCAACTGTACCTACAAACTTCTAGGAAGATTGCTTCCATAATCTGTGAGTATTGTATACTCATGCCATGTCATCATGATTCTTCTTCTACATATTGAAGAATCTCTTCATGACTCTATTGGTGTAGAGGATATTTGTGATCCTTTCTTTCCATTACATGATGTCAAAGTGTTGTTGCATGAATAGGTTCCAATCCTTCTTCTCTGGAGGTTTCTTTTTCAACTCTCTTTCTTTCTTTAGGAGATCATATGTGAATGAACTCTTCTTCCATCTTCTTTATTGTAGTAAGGTTTTGTTTCATCTTTCAATCATCATTGTGCTCTTGAAATGAACACATCGGTTGGAAGTTTCAACGTCATTTCCTTCAGGATCCTTATAGTTCCCTCTTTCCATCATGCTCATCATTTTCAAGGATTCATCAACAAGCACGAGTGTTGTTTTACTTTTCCATTCTTCTTATCTTGCTTCCTTTATTATGTACCTAAAATTTTCACCAAAAAGTACAACCAAGCAAAATATACAAGGGCATGATGTCAATTTTGTTAATCTAGGGTCCATGGATTCTTAGAGGGTTAACTTATAGGGTCCTTGTTACAAACCATATATTTCTTTATCTAACCCTTACTAGGGTTTTTACTTTCAGCAGAAACACTAGCCCTAGAGATTAGACCTACGTTTCATTTTTACTTCAACCCTTGTGAGGGTTTTAGCACATACCCTAGATTCTTGTTGCAAACCCTAGATATAAAGAGCTAATGTTTCCTTAAAGGGAATAACCAACTAAGATCAAGGTCTTCATTCCAAGGACTATTTCAATTTAAACTAAGATTTAGAAGCACTAAGTACCAAAACTCTTCGAGACTCTCTTTTTCACAAATTCCACAAACCTAGATCTTTATTATGCAAACGATGTTGCAAAACCCTAATTACCTTATCTATCCTTTACATATACGCAAACCTTATAATTACCCTTTATATATACGCAAACCTTATAAATACAACAATTATACATACCTTGCAAGTTTCTACGTTTTCTTCTCTGTTATCTCAAACAACAACATTCCTTTTTGAACTTCAACTCTGCTTCACTAATGTCATTATCTTAAGAAGACCGTCAGATCTGAGTCTTATTAACCTCCAGACTATAGTGTGGTGACTTCGTAGCTCTCATACATTGATCTATGCGACAAAAACTTCCATGGTAAAGTAATTTGTTATGTTTTAATAAAAATGCCAACACAACCAGATCTATCAACGTAAGAATACGTGAATGCCATCCTTTATGCAAAACCATAGGTTGGCTTAACACATTTGTTATATATGTAAAGTATTTTTCTTATCATCATTAAATTCTCATGATAACATTCACGTTTTATCTTTCTATCTTTGAGGACCGGCTTCCAGATTATCGTTTCGTCAGAGTCAAGGTTATGGGCTGTTTCCTTGAGATCTGCCCTTGGTTCCCCAAACTTTCTCGGCGTTCAGTCCAGCTCCAAGACTTTGGCATCTTTTTCTCAATAGGTTATTTTGATGGGGTTTTTGGTGGTGGGGCAGTCATTAAAATTTGCCACAACAAGACTTATCATTTCTTTTGGAATGGTGGAGTTGGTTCAAGTTGCCAAGCAGGGGTGGTGGCATTGTAGGGTTATTCCAAAGTGCTGTTTAGATGGCTATTGACTCTTTGAAGGTGGTTGGCGATTCGTTGTCTGTCATTGAGTGGATGCAGGGTGGAATGCCCTCCATTGTCTGCCATTGAATAGATACAGAGGTGGAATTCCCTCTAAGTTCCTCTGCTATCCCATTGGATGGATTGTATGTCCTGTTTCGTTCTTCTTTCTGTAACATTTCTTTTCCCCATATCTATCGGGAGCAGAATATGGAAGTGGATGTTGTATCTAAAAACGAGTTTCCCATTTGGCTCGCAGAATGTTTTTCGTACATCTGATTGATGGATCCATCTCACAAGAGGGCTCTTTTGAGTTCTTATTACCGGATGTTTGTTACTCTGTTTTTTTCTAAGGATTTCGGCTTTCTGTCGGTTGAATTTTCAAATGTTGTTGGCATTGTAGTCACTTAATATTTCATCTGGAACATCTTTGTTCTCAGAGGTGTTTTTTAATATGTTATCTTTATCCTCAAACCTAGAATATGTAACTTCTCTATATAATACGAAGAAGCTCTGTTTTTTTTCTACTGAAAGAAAAACATTCGCACTTTCAGTAGCTGCTAGCCATGAGCCATATCATTATATGAATCTGAACCATTGTATCGTGCGATCAAACTTTCATTGTTACGCTGTAGTTAAGGTCACTTAGATCGAGCCAATTCCCAATCTTTCCTCAGAATCGAGCATATACATATATCGAGCGAATTCCATGATATTACTTGTAAGATTCTATATCGAGCCTCAGGTACTGCCAGAGAATTTTCATAGAGTCAACGTCACTGTCAGAACTTCCGCATCATGCGATGCAATCCACAGAATATGGTATTAACCTTGAATAGATTGAGTGAGTTGCTTGAGAGAATATGCCTCGAAGTATTATCAAACTATGCCCATCAACATATAGTTGAACGATCCTTCAAATAGAATATGAGTACGAACCCAGAATTGCGAGGAACTTTGATCGAATCTTAAATGTGCCTCTAAAACTATAATCGATACAAACGAGCTACAAAAATATAAGTGCCAACCATCATCGACGTGTCACTATCTTAGGAAACAGAATCAAAGGCATGCAACAACCATAGAGAATGTGATTTGACTGGGCCACAAATTGGTAGCAAACCATATTAAAAAAATAGGTATCCGAATCATAGAGTCGAGCTTCCACTTTCATAATTCGATGCTTGTATAATTCTGATCTACTGTCACGTGTGATAGTGCCGTGGAGAGGATGTCGGGCTGCTGTAGACTAACGCAAAAACGATGCATATAAGATTTTATTTTATTTTATTAAAAGGCTTTCTTTTCAGTAATAAAAAAAAGATTACATTCATTGAGATTTTTCAATCAAAGTCATCAGTTTCCATGGATTTTTCTGTAAGTACTAGTTAGTAACTTTTTACTATTCTCTACCTTACATTCGAGACAAAAAGATAGGTGTAATCCTCACATCCATTTCTAGAAAATCATATAAAGCCATCAAAAAGATGGATGGATCCAACGTACATTAGTGTGCCATAACATAAAAAGCCAAAAAAAAATGTGGAAAATATTTCTTATGTAGAGTTGATAGATCGAGCATTCATAAGTGTGTTATGTACATATGCAGCAAAGTGAGACTTACTTGGCTCTGAGTCGATACCCCTCTTTGAAACAAGATTTGCAACTTGGTTTTGTTCTATGTATATGTGTGTGAATGTAATGTTCTGAAGAATGTTTGCCAGGATTCTAATACGCCTCATCCAGTTGGATAGTATAGGGGGGTTGAAGAGAGTGAAATTCGTGACCCAGTCTATGATGCTCTTAGCATCTCAATGTACGAAAATTTGTTCCATGCTCAGTCATTTGGCGAATATGAGGACACCCCAAAGCATTATGATTTCAGCTCTACTGATTGTTCACTGTCCTCCCTTCCACCAGAAGTGATAGTAGTGCCCCGGCTCCAGTGTAATGACAACACCACATCCACACCTTCTTTGTTGGCATGCCCCATCAAAAAATCCTCTAGGGTATACCCCCTTTATGTCCTTAATTTTGACCTTCCTCTTATTGTGCAAAACTTTCTTGGGTCCAATCTCTGCAAAGTATGAAATGATTTTCAAAACCACCTCCCAAATCACTGGCCTTTTGTGGTCAGATATCCAAGCATCCCTGTTGCGCCAAATAGTCCATATGACATATAATGGTAATGCGCGATGCTCTGTTTTGTTCTTGAACCATTTATTGAAGCATGATCTCATAGTAAGTTATGGCCTCAAATGTTTTAGTTGTACTAAGTCCATTACCCCTGCCCACACCTCCATGGAAAATGGACAACCTATTAAAAGATGGTCAATCTCCTCATTTTGATTCCTGCACATGGGGCATATTCTAGGACCTTGAAATCCCTTGCACTACAGTTTATCTCATGTGAGCACTCTATTATGAATGGCCAACCATCCAAAGCAAATGAGCTTTAATTGTGTTTTCCACCCCCATACAGCTTGGAACCATATTTTATATTCAAATTCTCTCCCGACCAAAGGGAGATTGTTGTACATATACTTAACTCTCGGTTGTCCTTTCTTTGTTGCACCCTTCCATTGCAATCTGTCTTCGCCCTCACTAATGTGAACCCCTGCATCGAATAGCTTTGTAAGGTAATCTTCCCATTCAATGACCAAGTTGTTGTGCATTCCAAGGTCAATATCCTTCAACCATGATTTTTGAGAGATGAAATGGTTGTTTCTGCAATTGATATATGCAATATAGAATTCCCTTGTCATGAAGGGTGTTAAGAAGATTAGCCGATAAGGAGTGGTTACCATAAAATCCCTTCAGTGCATCCAGTCCAACCTCCGCTAATTTACGATCCTCGAGTTTCCATCGCAGCAAACCCATCATCCAGTGGCAATTTTTTTTCATACCTCTCCAAATACAAGAGGATCCTGAGGTACTCCTTGCCCCCTTCCTGGTCCAAATCATGAATGACTATCCATTCATATGCTTGTCTCTAATGATGTGTCCCCAAATACCATTATTTGTTGTCGCCCTCCACATGTTCTTGATGATCAAGGCCCTGTTAAAATTGTGGGTGTCTAGGATACCCCCCCCCGCTTCAACGACCTTCATGGATCCACACAATCTCCCCTTCATTTGGTCCTGACCAAATGAATCTTCCATTATGTCACCTCTTTGTGATAGGTCTCCAAGGCAGCGTACTAAATGCAACCAAAAACAGAGTGTTTGTGAGACGGCTCACAAGAGCAATCTTCCACCAATTGTTGAACTACATTGTGACACCCTGAGGATTTCTTGTAAATTTGTCTCCCCTTATTCGGTCCCGCCCAAATGAATCTGCCCATAATTCATTATCTTGTGATAGGTCTCCAAAGGTAGCATAAATAAATGCATCCAAAAAACAGAGATGTTTTATAGGACGGATCTGACAAGAGTCAATCTTCCACTAATTGTTAACTACTTGTGTGACCACCCTGAGAATTTCTTGTTAAATTTGTCGATCAGCCATTCCCAATCTTTGTTATTGTATTTATTGGCCTTAAGACGGAATCCCAGATATTTGATCCCATCTTCTAATTGTACCACAGTAACCCCAAATAGATTACATATCTCCCTACACCAAGGGTCCTTTTTATCATCAATGATCAATAGTGATTTTGATTTGCTGATATAGAGGCATGATGCCTCACTAAAAGTCTTGATGATATGTTGTATTCCCCCCCATTCCTCATGATTGTTCATACCACCAAATAGTAGATCGTCTACAAACATCAGATGTGTAATATGCATATTCCTATAGATTTTCACACCCTTGATTCTATCATCGTCCCTTCCCACACCCAACTTGCAGCTACGACAATCCATAACCAGAAGGAAAAATAGTGGCTATAAAGCACACCCTTGTCAGAGTCCCCTGTAAGCCCTGAAGGAACAAGTTGGTAATCCGTTGATAATTACTGTGAAATTTGTAGATTGTATACAAGCCATAATCCAACCAATGTTTGATGTAGAAATGCCCATCTTATATAAAACCATTCTTAGGAACTCCCTATAAATGCAATCATATGCTTTAATCAAGTCCACCTTGAGTCAATTGAGCAATTTAGATTGATGCTAATAAGTTTCGCTAGCTCTAGATTATTGTAATGTACTCACTTTGAATCATATAATCATATCTTAGAGATATATGAATCACATTCCAGAACACATAATGTAGTGTGAGCTATATATCAAGAATGCCAACAAAGTGATCTTCATGCTTCCAACATCAAACCTTGCTCTGATACCATGTTGGAAATTCAGGAGGCTTTATAGTTTAATTTAAATTTCCTTATCCATAGTAGTTGCTTGTGAATTTATTTGGTTCCTTATTAAACTTTTATTCTTGTTCTTTTCATCAAACAATGATCATAACATGAACATGAAGATCACAGAAACAAAACAACACAAGATATAGACTCCAAGCTAGGGGAAAACCCATGAAAATTCTCCTTATAGAATTATATTAGATGAGATATCCAAGACCCATAACCTCAGAAATACCCACCTCTAGATGTCAAGTCAAACCTTCTTTCCTTCCAGGGGATTCATCAGCAAGAGGCTAGCAACAAGAGATGTACTAAGATAGATCTTCCACAAACTTCTAGCTTAAGAAGATATCCTCTCTTTCAAACTTCAGCTATCTACTTCTCCTCTACCCTCTTTGTGATATTTCAGTAAACCATCCAAGTGTGTGTCTAAATGAGCTCCATTTTCCCTCTATTTATCTAGTTTAGAGGGGGTGTGAATGGACATGCCCAATAGGGCAGAGCTAACTTGTCATGTAGGTTGACTTGACACCTTGAGGGGTTTCTGACCCAAAGCTACATATTTAAAATTTATTTTTCTTTTTATTCGACAATATGTCCAAATAGGACTTTGACTCAAAAACCTAAAAGCATGAAAAACATGTTTATCTAAAAAATAATAATATTTTTTCTTTTTCTTTTCTTTTTCTTTTTACATCAAATACATAATGGTACAAATTATGATGACTAAAACTAGTTACATTCTCCAACATGTTCCATGTGGTATTGCTAACCCCCAAAGTTGTCTATGCAACTGGAGTTTTATGATCCAACTACCTTTTATCACAATAGAGTTAGTGATAGGTCCATGCTATTTCATAGTGGTCAGATTTCATTTCAAAGGCATTTTCACTAGATTTTGAGGAAATTGCTATTTTTAGCAGTCTTCCTTTTTTCTAGGAGCCTAACTTCTAATTTCTGCAAGTTAGATTTTTTTTTTCCTATGTGGTTTACATTCACTAGAGACTAGTGACTCGCTATGTCCATGAAATATCGTTCCATGTAGATCCACCCAAAGGGGTCACTTCCCACCGACTCAAGAAAGGATCCTGACCTCGAATGTGTTGTATGCCTATCGTTTCTTGACTCCTTTTCCTTCCATCCCTCCAAATATTCATTTCTATACTTTAATCATTTATGTAGTTATCAATTATTAGCCATTTTAATTTACATTGCATTTTGTAGTGAATTGATATATTTGGCATAATTATGAGATCACAACAATGAGATATTTAGGTTTCATGAGAAACATAATTAAGAGGTATTGTTCCTATATGTCATGGAATAATATGTTTTCAAATCCTATCGTGCAAAAGGTTGATAAATCCTTTGCTTTAGCTTCATGTTGAGTCTTGTTGATAAACTATGTTGAAGAATTTTAATATAGAATGGGTTGGTGCTATAAAATACATTAGTAAGTTAAAAGGCTTGATGTAGGATCACAGTTATCTCAAGGAGTAGATTGGTGCTATGGAATATGCCATAAATGCAAGCTTTATTTCTAAATCATATTCCCAAGCATTATAGGGGTCGAGAAGTGCCTCTCATTACGTAATAGAGTAAGCTTGCTGAGAAATATCTCAATGCAATGATGCATCAAATTAAGAAATTACATAACTCAAATTACTTGTTCACTTCTTAGATGATTCACAGTCTCAAGAAATAAATTTTTAATTCACAAGTATCGTGCAAGACTCAGTTAAGCCTAGGCGCCCTTTGAGCTAAACTAATTCCTTCAAAGTGACTTCCATCCTCAATCCTTCCCCATGAGGTTTGAACCCACGACCTAGCTAAACTAAACCTTATGGGTTAAAAGCATTTAATTTTAATTTTAAACTTTTTAATACTCGTTTGAAAGATGACTAATCATTACATAAGATTATTTAACGAAATAACAAGCTTTATAATGGGGGATGTTCATTAAATTAGATCAATATAACTATTTGATAGGGTGAATAAGACTTTTGAGATAGTTATTATTTACATATTTTAGCTAAGGGTTTTTTAGTTAATTATTTTTCTTAATATTATGAAAAAATTAAAAATTAATTAATTAAATATAAATAAAGATGAAGTGGTGTAAGTTTTCTATATAAAACTTAATAATACTATTTAACTAAATATTTTAAAATTAATAGACTTATCAAGATCTCGGTATGTACATGCTTAAAGTCATTAAAATAATATACAATTAAATTAAAGTGGAGACGATAACACTATTCCTCCCAACCACCTAAGTTAAACCCAATTGACAATGGAATCCATTCTTGATTACATCCAAAATGAATCTACACAAATGGGTGGCGTGGTAAAACTTTAATTAGGCTTTTGGAATAATTTAAGAAATCAACAAAGATTCTAATAACACTTAACTCTACTTTCTTAATATTCGTTGTATAAAGAAGACATTAGGGTTTGATCTAGGGGCATCCTTCACTTTGGAAAATCCACAACTCCCATAATAAATTATCGTATTGATTCTTAGGAACAAGTTGGTTTTCCATTTGTTTCTTGCTAAAGGAAAGGCATGACCTAGTGTAGAGTAATTTGAAATGTAGAGGGAAAAGCATGGAGGTCTAAGGTTGAAGCACATCAATACCTAACTAACCTAGCTATCTAAATAAAGGAATTCCTTTACATCAATATTGCCAGCAAACTTAGGAAACAAAATTGATATCTTTCACTTCTTATGCCTATATCTAAAGACTCCATTTATCATAGTTGAAAAATTCCAAATGTCATGTTATCCAATATTCCTCTATACAACAGTCCCAGATATAGATAAATATCCAAATATCCTCGACTAGAATTTTGAATCTCTCTCAATGTGAATGTTGTTGCTTAGGTGCCTTATAAACTAATTACTCCAATCACTGAATAGAATCGATGTTAAAACAATGAAATATTGAGCTTTCACATATTCTAGATGTACTAGACACATCTCTTTGATGACTTACCACATTGAATCAACAAAAAAATTAAGCCCCTTGAGCTCTAAGTATTTTTTTTTCTTCATATTTTCTTACAATTTTCTACATGAATTCTTGTCTTTTGTAACTATATCATCTAACTCTAATAATTTGTAATCAATAAATTGAATTTATTAGAATTTATCCTACTACTCAATAGAGTTAGTTAAAGCAATGGATAAATTTAGTTATTGAATATCCTCTCACACTTCCTTAATTCATTGATTGCACTCTTAAAGAAATTAGCAATTACAGAAACATATGGAGATGGTTAGTCTCTTGTTTTCTAAGACACAACATTTGGGTTTAGTTGCACAAATCCACTAATGAAAGTCGAATAATATGAATTAAAGTGGATAGTTTGGTACAAAGTCAAAAATTTCAAAATCCAACGCTTTCAACTCGTCCAACATGTCCTATAAGTGGACTTGGACCATCTCCAACTTGTTTTCAACATGCTTCCATGTTCAAAGTTTGAGGTCTCTATCTAAAATGACTTTTCCAAGCTAGACATACAACTTTGTTAGCTTTCTAAATTTTAACATGTCATTGTTCAATTTCAAACATTTCATGAATGACCTACTCCATGGCCAAGCAATCCATCTAAAATAGATTTATAAGATACTAATCCTACAACCTAATAATATGTTGTGATTTCCTAGTTCTAGAGCCCCTAGGTGGACACAAATATAAAAGCATCCTAATAGTAAAGGATTGTTCTAACTATGATAATGTATGGGCGTCCAACTCCAAATTCTCTCACTATGACTTGTACTATTGTGGGACTTTGTCCTTTGTGGCTCTTTTCAAGAAGGTTAGATATTATACCTATCGTTCCAACAATACCATTGCAACATAGGGAATGATCCCACTCACCTTTCTTCGTCAAGGATTGCATGCTAGCTCAAATTTCATGAACAGAAATCTAATCCAAAGGATGTCACTACGTTCGAAACATGGTACTCTATTTCAACACTCAGTTCACTGTAAATACCTCATGTTCCCACTCCTAAACACTGTGACCTCACGTTCCCACTCCTGAACATTGTGGCACATTCCTTTGAGGGTTTTGAGAACATTTCAATAAGAATACACAAAATATATGAACAAGCCACAAAGATTAAGGCTTCAATCCTTGTATTCTTAGTGTTATTCGATTGAAACAGTACAATTTTTTAAAAATAAACAACACACAGGAACAAAATTGCGATTAGCAACAATTCATAAGCAAACATTGATTTTCTTCAAACACCAAACTTCGATTCAATTCAAAACCACACCAACTTACAGTCCCATTGGCCATTCAATTACGTCACTCACACAAAAGGCACTTCCTTGTCACACATAAGGAAAATACAATGTTTTGCAATCATAGGAGTACAATTTCATAGAGAAAGAAACGAGACCACTCTTCTCCTCATCTCTTTTTTTTCTTCCAGGAACTCGTTCTCTTAAAAAAAACTAACATGGGACAAGCAAGACTCTCAAGAGATGAATAGTTTCATATTCTCTACAAAACAAAGGAAACTAAAAAACCATATTTACAACAGAAAATATATCCTCCACTTATTATAAATAAATAAAAACTCCTCCTAAATTAAACATTCAAAATTTCTAAACAAAGATTCACCCCAACATTACCATGTGACCATCCCATCCCACTGGCAAGATTTTATCTAGTCTTCATCAAATTTTGTGCACCATCTATGCACCTGCATCAATTGAGATCAATTATTTCAACTTATCTACTATGAATAATGATTTTTCTTAAGGAATTTGATACTTTATTTGCTTTATGATTTGAATAGTAAATGGAGGTTGTGTTATAAGTTTGAAAATGGATCAGTGGTAGCATTGGATATTAAATTTGATAATTGTGTGTTGGGATTGAAATTGGTGGTTGCATATGTCGATGGCCATGTAAAGATCTATGAATCACTCGACACATTGGAGTTAAAGCGATGACAACTACAGACTAAATTTCAAAACGTAAGTAATGTGGTTGAGAGATTTGGAAAATTTTCATGTTTAAAGCCCCATGCCAATGCTATTCAACAACCCGCATTTATTTTAGGCTTCAACTCGAATCTACCACAGTTCAATGCTTCAAAGATCTGAGAGTTTATAGATGTTCATCAGTGTTGGCATCCAATTGCAGAGTTAGTAGCCCCTGGTGAAGATGCGAACCAAGTATATACTATTTCATGGCCACCCAATATTGGCAAGCCATATGAACTAATATCCATTTCTAGTAGAAAAGGAGTCTCTATCACACATTGAGCTCAATTCAAACACAAATGAAAAGCCTTTATTGAACTTGATTACTTTTCTATCAGGGAAATATGGTGAGGTATGGTGATTGATTGGGATATGGGTGGCATGACATTAGTAACATCAGGAAGTGATGGTGTTTTGCATCTGTGCCAGTCAAAAACAAGTGGAGTATGGAAGGAAGTGTCAGTCATAGAAAGAAATTAAAGGATTAAGAAAAGATACATTATTATTATGAATTCCTTGTACCATGAATATCGAATCGTTTTAACCCAGAAATAGACACCCCTCAGACTACTAGATTAAGGCCTCTGTCATTTGAGAGGGCCCATGCAACTTTCTTGAGTCTTTGCCAATGAAGGCCACAACTACACGAACGCACCAGGCATTTGACCATGAGTTTTCCAGAATTTAGGACAAATTAGATTTATGGAATTGATTAGATTTACAAAAATATGAAAGTTAATGAACTTTCCTTCCTTTCACGACAAAATTCAAGATTAGTCCAACACTTCTCATCCATAATTCCACCATCACCATGATTTCCAGTCCTCCCCCCACGAAAAAGGCATGATACAGAGTAAGCGAACACCAAACTCTTCACACTCTCTACGGAAAAGCAGGCTTCCACCACATTCAATGGGCTTCAAAGCTTGTAGTCTATGCTATCATACTACAACGCCCATTAAAACATTATGAAACCCTTGCTTTCGCCATAAATTGTTTGAAAAACCTTAAATTCATAAACTAATTCATATCAGATATTCGTGCAAACTATCATGATGATCATAAGGTGCAGGGATGTCGAAAACTTTGGAGCAACCATCCAAAAACGTTGCGATAATCTAAGAGATCAGCCTGGAATATCTCCAACTTCCCTGATAATGCTTCTTTGGACTCCATAAGTGTAGTTGCCTCTTCTGTAAATTCACCATAATTTAACATATTCATGATTAGATTTTCAGAGTCATTCATTGACTTTATGCCTTAACGTTGAGATAATTTGCATCTATAGCCTAATTAAGCTCAAGCTAAAAAATAATTATTACTTAAAATCCTTCTGATCAAACTTTAGATAGTGATCTACACTAATTAAATTAAATCTTTATATGAGACTACGAGTATACATCACTGACTTACAAGGTAAATTTATTATTAAAATGTTACAAAACTTTAAAAATTTCCACAAAATTTTCTTTAAAAGAATTTTGCATGAATATCTACTTTAAAACATAGTCATACTTAAATCTAAGCTATGAATATCTAAAATTTTCCATAATGTCTTCTTTAATTTTTTTTCTTCATGAATATATACTTTGAAACATAATCATACTCAGATCTATGATATCAATCTTTAAAATTTTTCACAAATTTTTCTTTAAATAATTCTGCTAATAGATGTGGCTTCACTTGAACATCCAAGTATATATACTGGCTAATAGATGTGGCTTCACTTGAACCTATTTAAAAGGGATTCAATTTTAAACAGAGCAATCTCTGCAAGGTTACCAATCTTCTTTCATTTTTTAGTTTGCTGAGCAGTGTAAACTGTTTCAAAATTTTGATGGCTATCGAGGTGTAAGAAGCATAATAGATCTTTCAATTATTGTTCAAGCAATTGTCTATAGATACCCACAAGCTCTACCTATCACATATAATAAATTGCCAAAGTATGATTTACATCTATATAGTTGTTGCTTATGTTTGATTCACTTGCATCGAAATTTTTTATGTGCCTTTATTGCTCCACATCAATGGAAACAAGTTTTGTTTGAGGCCAAGTGAGTGATTCAATAGGTTGGAAGGAGTATGTAACCTGCAATCATATTAGCTTCCATTTCCTCCCTATAGAATGGCATGATTACATAATTAACTTTGCAAGAAGAAAATAAGCCACTCAAACTAGCAATAGTTGCTACTTTAGAGCATATATGGAGATAGTCTTCTAGTGGGAACAAAGGTATTTATAATGGCTCTTCTAGTTTTATGGGTAGAGGAATTGAATTTTCAGAATGGCTATTTTTTTGGAAACATAGAGATGGTCTTCTAGTGGGAAGGGGAATATTGCATTTTTGTCTGCTAAAATGCTCACGCAATTCTATTTTTTCACTACATATTTGATGGATTTTTAATTATTTTTAAAAAAATGTCTAACAAATATAGACCATTATAAGAAAGTTCACAAAAAAAATTTACTCTAAATTCTCTAAATATAAAAACATAATCTTGGACAAATGTCTATGGGTCTCTAACACAAACCGAAGTAGCATTCTATTACCATAAAATTCCTTAAAAGAAAAAATAACATTCTATTGCCATATATTTTCTTGCTAAACAACAAAAGAAGCATGCTATTGCCATGTATTTTCTTTATAAACAGTGAGTAGAAATACAGAAACCAAAAATTATAACAAATATTTATGGTCTTTATTATTTTATGGTAATAGTTCTATTGCATAACGACAACAACAAAAATTGTGTATAATACTCAATGATCAAAACAAAAACATTAAAAATGATTTATTGTTGGTTGTAAATCATATGGCAATATTCTTACTATAGTAATAGAAACTATTTATAAAAATCAATCGTCGTAACAAAAACATTAAAAAGAAGATGACAATAATTGTCGCTGCGATAGTCACTGACTTAAATCACGTTAGATTTAATTCTATAGACAACATTGGAATTCTAATTGTATACATATATTTAGGTGAGATATTGATTCATCCTCACGGTACCGAGAAAGCACAATTTCTATTCTATATATCCCAACTGTAAAGAGAATTTAAAGCAACATTTGGCAAAAGGAACTACACTGACCTCGTGGTCAATAAAAATGTATTTATGACGAGACACTACAAAGTACATGGTATACAAGAATTTGAGTATACTAGACCTCCTAGTCCGATTTCCAGTCTCACTCGCAAGTTCAAATGAATTCCACTTGTGTATTAAGTTTTTTGTCCTCTTTCCCTCTCTTGTTCAAACAAAGTGACCTAATATTAATTTGAGCCTACAAAATTTGTTACATGATCAATACAACATGGCACTAGTTCAAATTCATCTACATGTAGCTCCAATTTGCAACTAAATGATTTGTATGTCAAAGCCCGCCACAGTTGCAAATGATTTGCATGTGAAAGCCTGCCACAAGCTTTGTGCCATTGGCCTTTGTCAATATAGGCAATCAACATTCAAAATACATTGAACGATATTAAATCATTTACTATAGTGGTTTGGTTAGACATTTTTGCTATACATGTGAAAAATTTACAAAGTGAAAGTATAGCACCTAAGTACTCTCCAACAACAAGTGAAAACATGCAACATTACAAATGATTAGTAAAAACTAACACCTGCCAAATAATAGAGAGGGCATGTTGGAATGTCGTGGCACTTGCAAGACTTTACGGGGCAGCGACACCCTAGAACTCTAATTGCGAGAGAAATTGTACTGACATTATAAACAATAATATTATAGACCAATTTAATGCATAGGATTCCCGTAAATAAGGATTTAGTTTTTCTATCTAATTCTAGAAATATATATTACAGCTAATTTATATATATTGATTTGTTTCTAAACATTGGTTCTAAGGGACAAACGAAACTGGTCAACTGGGACCTAGTGGAACAAGCTCATTGTAATTGACCATGCCATTAGCCCATATGATAACGTATAATAAGAGAGGAAATATGAAAAATGAGAATTTCTTATTTTTTTCACTTTAACTATAGCAAATATCAAGACATCTGACTCTATTGGAGTGGTGGAATGTTATTAAGTAGAACCTCATTTTATGTTTGTTTACACTTTTAGTTTTATAATAAGTCAAATATTTTTTTAAATAAAGATAGAAAAACAAATTATACTATCACAATATAACAAATAACAATATTTATTGAAAAATAATATTTTTTAAAGAGAAAACATATTCAAAATACAAAAAACAAATTTTATTGAAAATAACAATTAATACTTGCTTAAGATGATGAATTATTTGTGGATTTCAAGAGAGTTATCTCAATCAATATTTCAATTCTTTTACAAAAAAATATTGTATATAAATGGCATGTCCATCCAACCATTTTTTCACAGAGATGCTAATGTAAGATTTAAGGCACCCCTTACACAATTTCCCCAATCACAAATCTTTTCACAAGTACTTTCACAACATTCATTGATACAACAATTCTATTTGAAATCCAATGTTTGCTCATCTTCACAACAACTTACTAATAAACTTTGTTTCTCCCAAGTGCCACTTGTAGCTTTAGTTGATAGATACCTCATTATTTCCATCTTCACAACTTATTTCATAGCATTTTAAAAAGCCCCACAAAAATTTAAATGTACCTTATACATGCAAGGATTGTCATTACTTTAGTACATTTATGTTAGTGTAAATTCCTTCTTAAATTTAATCTCCTGCTACACTCTTTAGAAGACATAAAGAAACTCAAATTTTGATTGTATTTCACTATCCATATATTTCACTTGATTATTACATTCGATATTTCCCAGTCCTTAGCGTTCCTTCGCACTTCTCGATGCAATTGCTAGTTTGTACCACAACATGGTACAATTTTGTATAGCACCAACGAATGAGCAGACCTCGATTAAATGCACATATAGAAATACAACTACTACATGGTAGCAATACACTTTTTTTAGTGCGATGTGTCAATTCTTCACAGGGATGTGGTAGCAAACCTACAAGCATCCATCTGGATGGTGACAGATTAAAGTTTGTACCGCATAACTACCGGAAATAGTTGGAAAATGCAAAGAAGACTGCAGATGAAAAATCAAATTGTCGGCCTATGCCGGCTAGCTATGATGTGTTAGTGGCGATGTAATGATTTTTTGTTAACAAATCTTTTTATTTTTTTTATCTATTTTTTATTTTATTTTTTACTCTTTTTTTCCTTTTATATATTATATTCCTTTTTTATATTAATTTGTGTGTGAAAAATATGAAATTAAAAATAAATAAATAGAGAGACACACATATTTTATATGTCAAATGTTGAAACCAACAAATGGAAAAACTCCACAAAGCTATGTATTGCAATGTTCCAATTGCAACATCAATAAAGTTGATGGCCAAAGGTCGACATTGGATAACACAACTCTCATACCAATATAACAAACAAGGTTCATATACGCAACAAAATATTGAGAATATCTAAAATATTTTAATATTCATAATTGGACAAGTAATATTTATGTATAAGAACATATAATCTACACGAGATATGATATGATATTACATATGAGGGCTCGCTTATATAACTAGAATACCAAGGCAAGTGTCCCTTCATGAATTGTCATATCCATAGAGACATGTCTCTTCAGCAACTAATAATTAGTTAATTAATCATTATTTATGATTATTATTATTTATATTATTTGTGTGTGTATGTGTGTGTATTGTCTTGATCTCGAGACTCCTTCAGAGAGGAGATATATTATAATATTTTTCTAGATCTAGGGATCTAGTCAGGATTTGAGGTACCCCAAGGACTCAAATTTCATCTTCTTTTGGGTACTTTTCCCAATCACCTTCGTCTTTCTAATAAGGGTGTTATTCAAGTGATTCCTTGGTATTCATCATACAATCCCTAATAATATGCCTGTATACATGATAATGTTTGCATCTAAACAAGACATGTTCAAAATCTAGGGATTGCTTCCAAACACTATCATGATAAAAAATATCTATGGAGGTTGGAAGGGGCTGGGATATATTCATGTAAAGACATATCTGAGTACATGATATGTACCTCCCTCTCTTAGTAGCCTTCAATACTTTGACAAGTTACTGATGCCTTCATTTCCCCCTCCTAATATTCCTTGGGAACAAAAAAGAGTTGCGCCCACACCGAGGGAGCAAGGAAGTCTTCCTTCTTTGGGGTATATCACTCCTTCCAAAATCGCATGAAGATCCTTGCATTATTAAAAAATTACAACCCTCCTTTCAAAACCCTTGATGTGTCTTCCAAGTTGTAGAAAATCATTGTGAAGAATCTCTTTTCCCCTAACTCTAATCATGTTTGACCTTGGAGGTTCCATTTATTTTGAATCCGCCTAACTAGAGAATTTTCAAAGGACCATCATCTAATGAATTTGTAGATTAGAGCATGATATTTGCATATATTAGATACATTATTTGATTTATATAAATTAAACTTCATATTTTGGATCTTATGCTGCTTTTGATAGGAAACTTATTAGATTTACATGCCAAGAAGCACTCAGTGAAGGTTTTTGTGCAAAAACAAAAACCCCACTTCACCTAGTTGCTCCATAAAAATGATGTCAAAGATCAGGAGATTGAAAGAGAATCCCGATATATCTAGAATCATTATGAACTCCCAAAATAGTATAGCTAAAGGAAGGGGTAGAGCCCCCTCACACAAAGTTGAGCATGGATGGCTATGCAAAAGAAACCCCAAACCTTACAGAGCCAAAACTCCAAATTAGATATTATCCCCCCTACGCACTCAACCAATATAGGCACCAATGCTACCTTTTGTACAATATAAATCTCAATACACCCCAATGTTTTATTTAGGTGTATGGAATTTTTAAAACAAAACAGAATGACTAGTGAAAAAAAAATACATGAGCACCAGTGTGCCACAAAACATAAAGTACATCCTAGTGCATAACGATTATAGTAGCATCAACACATCACTAAGAAAAAAAAGGAGGTTCCAATGCATAATAATCATATGAGCATGGGTGCATTTAGTTTTCTTTATGCAAGGGATTCTGTTAGATGCAAATGCAGTGGTGCATGTTGTTAAAATGGGCACTTAAAAACAAAACCTCCACTAAAACTTCCACCACTCACTTTTTTAGTTATAGAAAACATTTTTACAATGTAAGGAGGCTCAACCATACCCGTAGCTACACTAGAAAGTACCCAAGTGTAAGAGAGTGAACTCCTTGAGTGTTGTTCTCGATTTATTGTAAAAACAAAATGAATGATTGGCTTATATATAGTTGGTTTAAGTATACTTAGGGGAATTTCTAATACTGCACAGATACGTGGAAGTGAGATTTTGTATACAAATACTATTTGATGCAATACTACTTTAAGCGTACCATAATGAGTTACAAGGGTTTCCAACCATGTGAAATCATGGCTAGTTCCTATGTGTGTTCTTCCTTGCCCATAATTTGACCCATTAAATGATATATTATTGTGTTATTTAAAGATGTTGAAACACCTATCGAAAGAAAGAAAAAAAATAACCACATATACTATGATACTTATCCTAGGTCTCCACAAAATATCACTATTTGAAACTTCAAAGAAGAATAGTTATAGAAAAAATTCAAGTATTACTTGATCAAAATTTATTTTAGGACTAGTCACAAACCCTATCTTCTCTAGGATATATCTTTGAAATTTTAATGAATGATAACTTAAAATTTATCACCTTTACCTTGATATTTGCTCCTAGTCTCCTCAAAATTTCATTGTCTAAAATCTTCCTGGAACAAAAATTAGGGTGAAAATACGAAGTTGTCTTGATTGAAGATGCAAGACCTTATGATCAATGCTCTAATACCAAATGTTATGAACCAAACACTTTGGATATGATAAAAATTCAATGAGTACAATCTAATTTGAGGGGGAAACCTCCTTTTATAATGAATCTAATGTGAAATACAATATATTATTCCTATACAAATGAATCTTATTTATTATAAATAGGAGATAAAGTGACATGTTGTAACCTGCCACTACGTTAACTAACCATAACAAATTAGTTAATAATGAATTATTATTAGAGCCTTAACATTTACAAAGGGTCACATGTTGCTACAATATCACCCATATTTATTTGAGTTCCTTACTTGAGGAGCCACATGTGGCATCTCACTTTGGATTCTACCTTAGATGTCTCACATGTGTGTTAAGGGAAATATTCCCCTAAGTTTAGGGTTGGAAATCTTAGTGGAGTGGGCAATAGAATCTTGAGAAACTAGCCCAATAATGCATGCAATTAAGGCAATTAATGATCTACGAGATAGAAGACCGACATAGAGGTTCAATAGTTGTAGTAGATCCCATTGCCCTTTCTTATTTTGCTACTCCTAATCTTCAAACCTGCAATCAACATAGATGGAAAATGGCCAAATGAGGAAGAATCAAAGTATAATTGTATTCATAATGTTAACTCAATTAGATTTCATTGAATAAAATGGAAATTAACCACATATAGCAATGAAATAGGAATGAGAAGATGATCTGAATGGAAAATGGCATATACCCATGGTATTGTAACTCAAGAAGGCTATAAATAATGGGCCTCACTTTGTAAAATGATAGATTGGTCCTCCACAATGTAGTTGGAAAATGATTTCTCCATTTAATAAATAATTGTCTCTCTGTTTTTTTTGTGTGAGGCATTCACTGTGTAGTTTATGTTTATGTTCAACATTTGGATAGATAAATATGTTTCCTCGTGACATTCACTGTGTAGTTTCTATTTAATGTTTGGGTAGATTAATATGTTTTCTTGCTTCTTTCTCTCTCATTCATGGTCCCTTGATGTTAGTCCCCAAAATCTAGATTAGTGGTATTAGAGTGGGTTACGACTCCATGGCAATTAGGGCCTTCTAAAGGTTTCCAAAGTGGATACATCAGTTGTTTCAAATTGCAACATTTTGGAAACCCTTTTATCGATACATTTGGTGTAGTGGACATCCATGTTAATGGCATGAGAATCTTTGCATGGTCATCGTCAACCTCAACCCAGTGTGGCCCATTTTATCCTTTATTGACGGATACCATTTTTGTCCATTTAGACTCTTGAATTTGAGATTATGTGAAATTTAAAAAAAAATCGACAGATCATCCATTTTTCCACTTCTACATCTTGTTAGCATATTTGTCAATCTCAAACTAAAATTTAGTAAATAGATTGTTCATGTGGGATGACATGGCACATTTGTAATGTATTTTTCCAGTCTTGGGTCCTCCAAAATCTAGTTGTTGGTACCTGCGACAGCATTAAAGGCTACATAATAATAATCATCCAAATCCACAATGACAAATCTATCCTTACAAACCTCAAAATATGAGATTACATTCGAAGTTCATTTATGTGGCCCAAAACATATGCCTAAACTCAACTCAGGATTTAATGATAATCCAACTCCCACAATGTGTGTTACAATGCCACTTATGCAACTTTACAGTAAAGATATACATTTCATTCATGCTTTCAGGTTTCTCGCATTGCCTCACAACTTCTTTCCTACACATTATGTGCCTTCCTTCTTGCCCTTGCCATCTTGATTGCACATTCTATGGCTTCTGGATTCACACTATTATTGTTCGCCAACTACAAACTGCATACTAGATGGGGTGATTCAACGTGATTATTTTATTGGTTTAAATAGTTGGATTGATCAGCTCAACATGTATGGAAAATTCTCCATTAGGGGCAGAAGACCCAGCACCACAACACCTAAGGCAAAATCGAAAAAATCTCTCACAGCATCTGCATTGTCCTCTTCCCCTTCAGGAGTTTCCAAAATGCCAAGGTTATCCTCATCATCATCCTCATCACATGCCACTCATACTCCTGCATTAGGCCTATAGGTAAAAGGCCCAACCACCTCTTTGTCATTGAGTAGCGGGTATTGAATATCAAAGCCACAACAACCAATACAATAAAGAAGGTGCAAATCAAGCAATATGGTTGGCTTGGGCATAAGGAATAAAAAGATGAGTGGACTACATGGATTATGGAAACTTTTCAAAAAAAAAGCGACGTGACTCCTCCTATGTGCCACTTACTTTGCATGTACAATGGGAGGTGATCAACTTTACACGTGGAGTAAAGTGAAGTCGACATAGGATAATTGGATATACATGAAACCTGTTTTTTATTTAAGTGGGTGGAAAATATGATGCATAGATTCTGGTAATACACAATGTAAGTAATGTGGATGATTCAGTTATTGGCTTTGGCACATCCCAGTATGGAGAGCTCAAATTTGGCCCAACCCCAAAATCATCAGCAAATCTGAAGAATACTTATATTCTTGAAGGAATGCATGTGATATGTGTTGCTTGTCGTATTAAGCGCTCTCTTATAGTGGTTGACAAACAAACATGGGTGGATCCCGTGTTCATGCTCAGGGGAAGCATGAAATCTCATCAAATGGATAACATATTGATGGTAAGTAAACAATAATGTTAGAAAAAATAAAATAGGCCATAGCCATCTCTGTGAACCTTCTTTTCCTATCTACTTTCACAGGCCTTCCTATATCTTTCATGTGCATTCAAATATGAGATTTTTCCATTCTTTGTAGGCATCATCCTCTCAACATCAGAGACATATTCATCTTCCTCTATCTCTCTTAGGGGTGCTCATGGTGATAGAGATATCTTTGTTAATTATCTTGAAGCATACTTATAGTTGTGACAAGATGACCCTCTTGATGCCAAGGTAATGTCATGGTGGGAATATCCAATCACAACAATGGGAATCACAAATGTCAAATTTGAGTACTTAGAGTAAGCCTTTACCACATCTAATTGATAGTCAAAATTTACAAAGATAAGCCACCAAATTTCTACCAAGAAAACTGGCAAGCAAACTATCTTGAGGTCCATTTGCTAAGCCATGCATTATTAGTCTCGCAACTGACCCACAAGAATTATAGGATATCTTTATCCTCGAACCCTTGTTTCATCATGGTTACGGGTCACCCAAAAATAAAAGGTTATGGGTAAACCACACAAAACCCTTGCCATCGAAGTCCATTTTCTAGGCCATACATTGTCAGTATCACAATTAGCCCATAAGCATTATAAGATATCTTTGTCCTCGAACCTTTGTTTATTGTGGTTATGGGTCACCCACAAACCCATAGTTATGGGTCAACCAAAAAAACCCTTACCATTGAATTTCATATGCTAGGTCATACACTGTTAGTATCACAGTTGGCCCACAAGCATTACATGGTATCTCTATCCTCAAACCTTTGTCCATCATGGTTATGGGTCAACCACAAAAAATCATTCTCTTCATTGACTCATCTTCAGAAAAAGCTTCTCAGGAGGGGACTTCACGCAATGGAGACCATTTCTTCCTAAGGGAGGAGGATTGATCCAAATGGAAAATGGCATTCACCCATGGTATCTACCCATGGCTTTTCCCATTGTATCCACCCATGGTATTGTAACTCAAGAAGAAAATAAATAATAGGCCTCACTTTGTAAAAGGATATATCAGTCCTCGACAACGTAGTTAGAAAATGATTTCTCCATTTACTGAAGAATTATCTTTTCTTTTTTTATATTATGAGGCATTCATGTGTATCATGCAATGGGGCCATTGCTTCCTAAGGGGGAAGGATTGATCCAAATGGAAAATTGCATACACTCATGGTATCTACCCATGGTGTTTACCCATTGTATCCACCCATGGTATTGTAACTCAAGAAGGCTACAAATAATAGTCCTCGCTTTGTATAAGGATATATTGGTCCTTGCAAATGTAGTTAGAAAATGATTTATCCATTTACTAAAGAATTATATATTTTATTTTTTTATGTTGTGATGCATTCATGTGTATTTCATGTTCAACGTTTGTGTAGATCAATATGTTTCCTTGCTTCTTTCTCTTTGTGCTCATGGTCCATAGATCTTAGCCCATGAGATCTAGATCAAAATATGGGTTTCGTTATTATTTATAAGTAGCAATGATACAAACACTTATACTTTCTCCCCACTACACGCACTACATGGAACTATCATTTGGATTCCCCCTTCCTAGGCCACTAAAGGTCTCCTCCTCTAGTATTCACTTTGAAAAGTGATGAAGAATTGAGCACAATATAAGGGATACATGAGGAAGATGAGAAAACTAGGGTTTCTCGATGAGAGGAAATGCTTAAAAGAAGAGGGAGATTGACTTGAATCACAAGGAATTATTCTACAGTTGTGTTGTTATATAGAGCAATTTTTCCTATGTTGCATGAGTTTTCGATACATAGGTACTTCGAGTACATGGGAACAAGTATCTGGTATGGCTAGAAGCTTTGCCAAAATTTAGAGGAAACATCAAGTTGGGGGTGGAAATAATATAATATATTAAAAAATAAAAACCAAAATGGCTTCTTCGATGATTACTTCCTCCCTAGAAAAATCAAATAACTCCTTCAACCATTAAGTCCTTGAATTATCATTTGACTAGAAAGGACTTCCATAGCAAGGTCCTTTATTACCCCTAGGCATGGATCTCCATCAAAAAAATTCTCATAAATACTTAATGAGCATTTTTTTAACCCTGTGAATTTATGAAAAACAATTAGTTAGTCAATTAAATTCTTCTAATATGCACAAATACAACAATGAAACTCAATCTAGCTAGAGTGGTTGCACCTGAAGTAATCAATTTTAATTATTTACAAGTGGACAAAGAAGAAACAATCAATGCAAACTCCACGGTGAAACAAATATGATGGATTGTAACTTGTTTTCAATTGAAAATTTTTAAGTTGTTCCCATATATCCATTCAAAAACCACACATAGATAATATAGAAAATATGATCCAAGGAGATGTAATCCATCATTATGGGAATCAAAGAAGTCAATTGAATAATATGAAACCATCCCTGATAACACATACAACCCAAGAAACAACGAAAGGTAGGGTACATGGTTCTATCCTAACCGCTATTAAAATTCTTAATTCCTAAATTTGTATGTCAAATATGCATAATAAATATAAAAGAATCGACAATCGACACAATCTTTTTTTTAAACCTCTCATCACTTACAACACAAATATCATGTGACCAAGAGTTCATAATTGAGGAAAGAGGGCTTCCCGTGGTTAGGAGAAACTAATTCCTATAATTTATGCTTGAACAATAAAAATAAGTATTATTGGGTTCATTGTTAAAACATTATGATACATAAGTGCCCGCACAATATGGTAATGATTGTTATCATATAACAAATATCCAACGCCTACAATGGAAGGTATTCTAAACTACAGTGCATATCTCTAAAATCAAATGGCATTTATGTAGTGCATATATATAGATGCTCCTCGATGGATCAAATCCCCACAAGCTCTATAGCCTTGTTCCCAACTGAAACCAATATGCAAAACACAAAACTTTGCATAATCACACTCCGAGAAAGCTCCAAAATACCTATAAATTCTCTTAACAGTTTTGGAGCATTTTTATCCAGGTGTATATTGGTGGTCACCTGCCAAGTCCACTTGGACCCTCACCATTGTTTCTCTCATCTTTTTTTCAGTTTCCTTAATTGTAGCACAATTTACTATTTTTAGCAGTTTTTCGGGTCCTGAACTTCCGGAGTTGTTTTGAGGCCCTAAACGAATTTTTTTGGTAAAACTGGGAGCAACATTGGTCCATCAACCCATGTTGCTCTTCCCAAAGTTGTAGTTCTTGGATATATCTTTCTAACGAGATATTTTGCGCTTCAAACAGAGATCATATGCCAAAGTTACGACCTTGGGAAGTTGATACCAATTTACCCAAACGAGGCCCACAGTTTGGTGTTTCATATTCTAGGGTTAGGTTTTTAGATGTTTAGGGTTTTCCATTGTTTCTCAACAATAAAAAGGCCTTTGAGCCTCATTGTAACACAGTTTAGAGGCATGTAGCCACCACATCTCTTCTCAAAGATAAGCTACCATCACCCTCGCTGGTTTATTTCCATTTTTGTTTGTAAGCATATTTCAGTATTTTACATTAATGAAATGAAGTATTATTTCCGCTAAATCTCTGTGTTTATGGTTATCTGTATAATTTGTTTCATTCCTGTTTAAATTCAGATCAGTGGTATCAGAGCGGTCTGCCTTTTTTTCTTTTTCTTTTTTCTTTGCATGTCCCCAACGAGGTCAAGATATAAGGAGTTAGGGCTTGAACTGGTCAAACCTTTGCAAGACCAGCGTCGCAAATACCGATGGCCTCCCATGGCGGATGAAAAGAAAGATGAGGGGGCAGGAGATCCTATCAAAATCTTACTTGAATAAGCCCTCGAGCGACAAAGGAACGCGATGATGGACTGCTTTGCCCAAATCCTTTAGCAACTACACAAAGGCGACGCATCGGCTTCCAACAGCTCCTCTAGAAATGTCACGCCCTTTAAGGTGCATGTTAATTTGGAAATCCCCATCTTCGAGGGTTAAATAGATGCATATGCTGTAGATAAATGGTTAAATCTGCTAGAGGGTTATTTTTCTGTTCATGATTTTTCCAGTCGAGAAAAGATCATTTTCGCTCTTCTCAAAGTAGCCCCCCACGTCAAGGACTGGTGGGAAACCTAGTGCAAGCTGAAGGATGAAAGTACAGGCTCACTATTTTCAGCCACACCCACTTGGGATTCATTCCAGGATGCCATCAAGGAGCAATACTACACTGTCAGAAGCTATGAGGATCGATACATAAAGTGGACCATGCTACAGCAAGGGAGGGACCAAGACGTACCAGAGTTTACCAATATTTTCCATACACTTCGCACAAAGTTGGGTATCAAAGATTTATAGTAGCATTTGGTACTAAAATACCACAGCTGCCTGCATAAGTACATCTAGGAAGAAATAGAATTCTTGAACATCCCCTCGCTCGACACGGCATACCAATATGCCATCAAGGTCGAGCAAAAGTTTAAACAAAAGAAGCGAGACTTTGGATTTGTGAATTCAAAGCAAGGGAAAGGTGCCCCCAAACCGCAGAACAAAGGACAAAGCCAAGGCGGGATGGCCTAAGACAACCTGCCAAAGCTGCAAGCAAAGAACAGTGCCGTGAAGCCGAAAAAGGACACGAGAAAGTGGTGTGAGTTCCATAAGATCTCCACTCACAACACAAGTGAGTGTCGGGTCAAGCAGTCACTAGTGGCTGAGCTAAAGGTTTTAGAATCAGATGCATGTTTAGACTCTGAGTCAGAACCTGACAAGGGGAATGACAAAGGGAAGTAGATTATCGATGTGGAGCCTAATGCCACCGTTGCCACCACGAAGATAGAGAAGGAGGAACCCGAAGATCCAAAGGAAGAGGAGCGTCTCTTCCACTCCTAGATATGGGTAAAGGGCTCCCCGCTACAGTTCATTGTCAATAGCAGGAGCCAAAAGAACCTCATTC